>JANHFT010005657.1:183914-201549 GCA_032467955.1 Pseudoxenodon macrops
GGTGGAATGCGAAAGCGACATGGTGCTGCTCCGAAGCGGGGCGAGGGCGGGAGGGAGGGGGGGGGAGAGAGAGAGAGATTTGGTACCTTCCCAACTTGCCTTCGCAGCGGGTACCTCAGCAGCCCGCACGTCAGCAGGGGGGCTCTTTCTACGCTAGGAGGAGGAAGGGGAGGGGGGGCTCCTCTCGAGCCAACGCGCCAGTCGGTGCGAGGCGACGGCAGCTCCAGTCGGATTGCTTACGTAGCTTGTCGGAGCGGGTTCTTTTTTTTTTTTTTCCTTCAGTCACCGGAATTTTTTTATTTTTTATTTTTATTTTTTATTTTTAATCGCCCGACGCGCTCGGGAGGACAATGAGGAGTCGCGGGGGCTGCGAGGAGGGGACGAGCGCGCGCAAGGGGGGGTCGCGCGGAGCCTTGGGCGCGAAGGATGAAGAGCCGAGAGAAAGTTGCTGGTGGGCTCAGTCCCTCACACACAAAATGAATCTGGGCTGAATCCCTCACACACAAAATGAATCTGGGCTGAATCCCCCCCCCACAAAATGAATCAAATGCGAGGGGGGTCTTTATATCCCGCCCGCTGCTCTCGGCCCCCAGATATCCCAGGCTCGGCCACGTCTCCTCCCCCACTTTCCCCCTTCCTTCATTTTTGTTTTAAGGAGCAGTATGACTGAGCTCAGCTTTAGAAGAAAGGCTTTGAAAACTACATACTTTTTGTTATTGTTGTTGTTGTTGCTAACTGTACTTTTATTTTCTTTGTTAACGTTTGGGAAACCTACAGCTTCAGTTTTTTTTAAAAAAGGGGGGGCATTGACTGACTTTAGAGTAGTAGATGCCTCCAGCGAGGCAAGATTTGCTTTTAATTAAAAAAGGTCAGTTACCTCAAGGACAAGACACAAAAATGCAGGCACTAATCACAACACAACAGTATCATGTGGATCATATGTAGCCGAAGTTAACAAGGCCATAAAAACGCATGTTTTCCCCCTTATGGTACATTGGCTTATACTTTTTAATGCAAACAAAAAAGTAGTTATATAAGTAGTCTTTGACTTGCAACCATTGCTCAATCAATCTTACAACAGCACTGAAAAAAGAGACTTACCTTGCGCTTACGACTGTCACAGCATCCCGTTGTCACATGGCCAGAATTCAGTCCCTTGGCATCCAGCGTGTTTTTAACTATGGTTACAGCAACCCAGGTTCACCCAGATCTCCATTTGTGACCCTCTCAGCCAGCTTCCAAGAAGCAAAGTAAATTGGGGGAAGATGAATTGACAAAATATCCATGTGATTCACTTAATAACTGCAATGGTTCATTTAACAGCCATGGCAAAAAAAAAAAGCTTATAAAATCGTATGCGTCTCATTTAATAACTGCCTTGTTTAGCAACAGAAATTCTGGTCCCAATTGTGGTTGTAAGTTGAGGATTGTCTGTATTGTGTGCAATGCTTACTATAGGATAGTAAGTGGAAGAAAAGGCATTTGTTTGGACAACCCAGATTTTTTTTATTAGAAAAAGTACAATTAGCTTATCCAATGCAATATTTACAATGAAACAAAAGGCCCACATAGAGATGTCCATTCCTTATAGAGGATTTGGTTAATCTAAGCTGTTGGCAAAGCAAATGGAGATACATTAAGGTGAGCCCCATGGAAGTTTGGAAATTTTAAAGTAGTGAGATGGTTATCCCGCTTCTTTGTTTTATTTATAAAACACATATATTGTTTATTTATCAATTCTGTTTCAAACATTGCTTTCTCACAAGTGATTCGGGATGCCTTGCATGCTGGTTAAGGAATTCTGGGAGTTGAGGTTGGCACCCCTTAAAGTTGCCAAGTTTGAAACATACTGATTTAGATCAACAAACCCTGTAGATAAGAAATGACTACGCTCTCCGGCCTTTTCCCCAGAAAAATTTAATGCAGCAATCTTGCTTAAATTAATTTACCAATTGATTCACATTTTTAGTGAAATTCGGCATATAGGAATATGGACCACAAGAAATAAAAAGTTGTGTTAAACTTGAGGACTTTGAATGCAGAAAAGACTAAGCATCACAAAAATATGATTTATTGTAGATATTAAAATATATATTTTTCTGATCTAAGATGATGAGAAATACCTTATCTTTCCCCAGTCTTTTTCTTCTCCATATAACAATTTCAATGTACATAAGGAGAGGAAAGCTCCTAAGAATCTTAATTTTTAACAAATAATGCATCTGTTATTTTTGTTATACCTACATGTTCTTTATCCTCTTAGTGTATCTGTTGCTCATTGTACAAATGGTTTTTTTATCCTTTGAAACTAAGTTCCAGACGTCACAAATCCAGTAAATGTTTGGAAATCTAATCCTTTTGTTAGATTTCTCCAGCAGTGATAGCAAGTGGTTCATAGCATTGTCAGCTCTATTCTTCCATTTTAAAATCAGTTTTATGCATTGTATCAGATCATTCATCCCACTGTTTCTTAACTCACTGGGAAAATTCATGTCTTTCTTTATTCTGTATGAGTCAAATTACTACAGTCAAAAATTATAAGGAGAAAAAAAAGGCCAACCATCTTTAGAATGTCCTCCTTCCTTCTAATACAAAACTACCTTAATTCTTCACCGAGACTGTTTTTTGTGGCCTGCCAAAAGTGTTTTGTTCATGAACAATAGTACCTTTTGGGTTGTGATTATCAAAAAATTATGTACACTTTGGTACATTTTCTATTCCGCTCCTTTTAAAGCACCATTCAAATCTGAAGTCCTATGCAGCCGTACTATTGAGCAATTTATAAAAACAACTTCAAAATGCATTTTATTTAATTATTATGGTTGGTCACGCAGCCAGCCAGATGTTCAAACTGGATTTGGCATTTTTAATCCACCCCTGGAATCCTTCCCAAGATCTTGGAATAGGCCATTGTTGATGTTTAATGGTGTTAAAAGTATTGTCACAGGATGTAAACTGTTTTAAGTAAAGCTGCCTTTTACAGTTGATTAATGATGGTTTTGTCAATACTGATGGTGTTCAAGTGGTGTTCCAGTTGTTTTGAGATTGCAATAACCCGTATCTAGACGTTTTGTCTTTCTTACTGACATTTGTTAAGTCTGGGGTGTTATGTAGAAGGTTATGTCGTTATAAAGCTTGTCTGTTTGAAGTCTAAAGTCCTATAGCACTTTTGCTTCTTCGTTTTCTATAACATTGTCCATTTTGTGGTCTCACCAGTTCTTCTTACTATTATTTCATCCCACCTTTTAAATACGTAATTCAAGGGAGAAAACATATCTAATACTCCTTTCTCCCATTTTCCCCACAGCAAAAATCTTATGAGGTGACTGACCCAAAGTCACCCACCAGACTTTCATGCCTAGGGCAGGACTAGAACTCACAGTCTCCTGGTTTCTAGGCCATCACCTTCACCACAGCATCAAACTGTTTTTAAATGTGTCAGCAATGGAATCTATCCAGAGAAATAATTATATATTTTTATAAAATTATTTCTCAGATTATTTTTCTCTCGCTGTATATAGTATAGATCTTTAAATATTCCTTGCCATTCTTTTTCAAAATTTTGTAGACAGAATTTAACCACATAAGTCAGAGTTAGGCACATGATACATTTAATCAACTTTTGCTTGGCAGGGTATAAATAGAGGTGTGAAAATACAGAATGTAAACATGATAAATTTGTTCTCCAGGTACATATCCTTCTCTTTACCAGGTTTAGTTTACTGTACATTTAAAAAAAAATAAGATTGTTGATATGGGGATGAAATAAATTATGGTATTTAAAAAAAAAATCTATAGAGAGGAACCTCATAAATCAGTTCACAGTTGCAGAAATATAGGCAAGTTGTAAAACATATTTCTAGTTTCTGTATAGCTTCCTCCACCACTCCATACTGAAGCAGAATACATCCTGCATATCTGGAAATATAACTTTCTTTTTTTGTTGTTGCTCAGCTTCAGCACTTTCTGTTATTGAACATGGAACAGAATTTTAATTGATTACTCTAGTAAATTTATTGATATTTGTGAGGGAATGGTGTTGGCAATTGATTTGTAATTCTTCATTGTCATTTCAAGATTAACTCCTTTTCTTCAAACATTTCTTCGAATGCTCTTTGGGAAAGTGCATTAGAACTGAAGGAAGGAAGGAAGGAAGGAAGGAAGGAAGGAAGGAAGGAAGGAAGGAAGGAAGGACTAAGGTTCATATAGTTTGTTTCTATGAACTAAGTAATTAAATCAGTTAGTCAGTTAGTGCCATTATTGATCATAGTATTGGGAGTAGGTTAATTCAGAATTATCCTGCACTCATTGGTGACAATTGGGAATGAAAGAAGGCCAAAACAGTTAAGTCATGCAAAACCATCACAGGCAACCTTCTTTGTAGGTAGATATCAGGGTCACTCCATAATATTCTTCTGCTTTGGGGAGAGCAGCAAAAGTTTCCAACTCTTATCAAAATGCATTTTATCAGATTAGTTCTGTATTGTTCCTTTATGGTTCCCTCTCAACACCCGGAATTAGCCACCTTACTCTCTCTAATAGTAGAACTGGCCATGCCCAGTGGCACTTAGCTTCATAGAAACTGAAAATGATTCCATTTATTTTCACTCTCGGTCAATTTGGAAATTAATTGACACCTTGGAACATACAAAAGGCTATGTTGCTATTACTGAAAAGATAAAGATTTGAGTTCAAAACAATTGTTATGAAAGGTGTCTCATAAAGTGCCAAGCCTGCTATGGAGGTGCTGAATGCCATTTCTATAAAAGCTGACAAAACACTATGTGAAAAACATGCTGGGAAGAGAACATACAGATGTCAGGGCCAAGCAAATACTTCTAACCAAAAAAAAATGTGTCGTAAGACTTTGTCTCTTGAAAAGAGAAAGGTGATTGCTCTCAAAGAGCCAAAATACTTGTTACAAAAAGCAATCAATTGCTTTTGCAAGTGGGTGACATGTAAGATTCTTGGCAGACATGAGAGACGATGAGAGATTCATAAGCAAACTGATGTATCAGCCAAATAGCACAGCTAGCAGTGACAGCCACAAAAAACAGGCTCATGGAGAGACTGTTTATGACAAGAAAAGCACAGACAAAGCTAAGTAAACAAATGACAGAAAGAAAAGGGGGAAAAACCACTAAACAAGCTACCTGTTTAGAGCTGTGTAACTAATAATAGGGGGGAAAGGAAACTGCCATACACAGACATCTCCACAGTTATTTTACAAATCACCAAATTTCCATCAAATAATTACAGTGAAGCTTCTAAAAGGAGAGGTTCTTTCCTTTCAAATCCAACTGTAAGCCAAGCATCAATCTAGCTTTCATTAAAAGATCAAAGCAACCATCTGTAGAAGATGCTGTAGATTATGCACAGCAGGTAGCATTAGCTTACCCTGCCTTACGTGCAGGGCAGCCTCTTCAGGGTAGTTTTGTGGTTACCTAAGCCTATCCTATATGCCAAGGCAATTAATCCTATGTGCTACATATTTCATTGTTTCCAAGGAGAGTATGGCACAGTTGTCGGTACAAAAGATATACAGCCACAGCATTTCTGAATTTTTGAGTTTTGCACTTGTATTTCATATGCAACATCTTCAATTTTGTCTGATGCTCAATTGCTGAACAGAGGTATCCATGCCTGCACAGCTGTGGTTGAGTTCATGTATTGGTGTTGTTGGCCTTTTTGATGGAAGGTATGGTATCTCCTGACATGATCCAGGACTCAGATTCTGAAGAAGCTGCTCCAGCTGAACCAATGGGATATCAGCCTCAGGAGACCCCAAGGAATCACCTGATTCCTCATGGTACCAAGCACAGGTACCACAACAACAGCTGGAGCTTCAGATGGTGGCATGAGACTTAAACCCTGGGATTCTGAGACTACCAAGGAAAGCAGAGTAAAGATAGTCAATAAGGCTTCTTGCCAAGCAATGGAGTAACTCTTGATTAAAGACAGCTGGCTGCAGCCTGATTTAAGAGACAGCTTTGACAACTGTCTGATTTCCTCCTCTGTTTTGTCATTCTTGTAAATCTGGCTTGTGAAATTTGGCTGACAAACCTGACTTGGCTTTCTAAACTTTGGACTGGATTCGGACTGCCTTGATCATGCTTGTGGGATGACAGGTAGAACTGAGATGGGGATGGTACTTCCCTCCTCATGGTGCTTGATCTCTTAATAGTTTTAAAAAAACTTTTCATCATCATATTCTCATGAATTGCCTCTATGGGCTTGTGGATGGATTACAGTGGTTCTTCTGGGCTGGTTTCAGACAATGCTGGTGAGGGGAGAGATCACTTCCTAGATTACTCCTGTGTGAGCTGTTGTAGTGTTATGTATTATCTCCTCTCCTTTAAAACATATACGTGAAATCCACTGATTTGGGGTTTGGTATCATTCCCAGTTTGTCATTATTCTAGTGAATCTTGACATTGACCCATAACATGTTTGCTATTCCCTATAGCTTTGTGTAATATACACATTTAATAACTATCATTAATACGTTCATCCAAGTTATTTCTAAGGATGTTGAAAAACAACAAAGATAGTCAAAGGTTTCCTGGTCACATAAGAGCCATGAGGCCAGGAGATTACCCAAATCATAGATTGCTCCTTCATGAGTGGTACAATCCTATCTAGAGCCAATTAGGAACCAAGAAAGCATGGTTTACATAGGATATGACCATCACCCCTGTCTTGTTGGGATTCAGTTTCAGTTTATTTTGTCCCATCCTGTTCCTCAAATTCCAGTCTCCAAGTAAACTTCCCCATTGCATCTCTAGCCCAGTCTGGAATATTGATATATTTGCCTATAGATTATATCTCATTCTCTCTATGTCTTCAATTAAGTTTTCAAGTAACTTACTAAGATGAGAACATTACTTGAACTAGTATTCCACGGGAAAAATCATGGGGTTGACCAGCAATTAGATCCATCCATTTAGGACAGCAGACCCACTAATGGCAGGCATAAGGAACCAAAAACCATGTGAGGAGTTACTCAGAGTAGCTTCTTTATTGTTGCTAGCCTATAGACAGGAATCTTGCCAGACTAAAGCACACATCTGCATAATTACTAGGTATATCCTGTAAAGGGTTAGAGAGGGTCCACCCTGGTTCCCTTCCTGGCTAATCTGCTACTTAGCTCCTGGGGGGGAACACCCTCCCTCCTGCAAATCTATACCCATTTTAAGAAACCAGGAGATATTTAAATTACATAAAATGGCAGAATTCAAGGATACTTAATAAAAACCTTTTCTGATTTTGCAGTTTTGTCCAGATGTATCTGTTATATCTAGAACTCCTGAATTATCATTATTATTCCAATCTGCTTTGGTGAAATCTAACCCCATATCAACTTTTTATAAAGGTTAAATCAGATGTTTATTAATCATTGAGAACTTTGGAATCATACTATCTTAAACTGTTGAACAGGGCTGACTAGCAGCCTAGAATCAAAGGGTAATTCAGGGCATGGCGGGTACTCATTACATATCAGTGCTATTTTAAAAAATGGCATCTTTTTCCAGTTCCTATGGCTGCCCTCTGCGGCTGCTGAGAGATCCCAGGAAAACATATATTTGGAAATAGGTGCCACATTCAAACCACCTTTTCTCCTCAAATCTAGATCACAGTGTAGCATAAAAACTGTACAGTTTTTTAAAACACAAAGTATGATCTTAAGACGAGGTAAGCATCTTTTTCACATTTATTACACTGCTTGAAGAATGTTTAGAAAGGGTTGGATACCAACTACTTTGTAGTGGGGTATACAATAGAAGGAACACTTACTCATAGGATATGGCTTGTTCCACTAATGCTGTATTTATTTATTTGGTTGTTTACTGCCTATAGTATTTTTATAAACAAGGTGGTGAACACTGCTTCCTCTTCCTATTTTTTCCACAATAACAACCCTGTGAGGTGAGTCGGACTGAGAGAGATTGACTAGCCCAAAGTCACACAGACAGCTTTCATGGCTAAGACAGTGCACGGGTGTCAAACCCAATTGCGTCATGTGACGTATCGGGACATTTTTTGCCTTTGCGGAGCAGGGATGGGCGTGGCTTGTGTGTGACGCATCCAGGCCGCCAGTTTGGCAGGCCTGGCCTAGTGAATCTAACCACTAGACCAAACTGGGTCTCAGCATTCACAAAAATGTAAGATTATCACGATGGCAAAACTATTTATTATTTCATGTGGTCAATTTATTTAAAAATGTGGCTGGAATACATTTTGTATGTAGCATGCTTTCTTTATTTCCTTTTTAAAGCATCTGATTTTTCTATTTCTCCTTCTTTGATCTTCCTTTTTTGTATAAAATGTTTTTGATAGAAGATTATTGCTTTGCTGTATGAATGTACTATATTGATTTTCCTCATAATAAGATTTTTTTTTTAAAGAAAAAAAGTTTGGATGATGAAGAATATCAGGGGAAGTTAGAGAACGTGGCTGGAAATATCCTCAGGCATAATTTCCACAATTTCCATAATTTCAAATGTGACCCTTGCCCAAAAGGTTTTATTTTCTGTCAGGTAATAGAAGAAAGTATTCAGAAACTTCAGCTTATGGGTTTCTGAGACAGATCTGAAGAGCTAATATATAGTGTTGATGAATCCAACAAGGTTTGGCCTACAGCACTGTCTAATTAAGGTATCACCTGGAATTACAGACAGGTCACATTATTATGAATATTACAGCTGTGCACAGTTCAAAAATAATTCAGCAGAATTGCTTCAGACTTTACATGAGTGGGTGACTGCTTTGAAGAGTTCATTCATTAAGAGCAAAGCAACTTTTCAAGCTGCTAAACCTTTTTTTCAGGCTCACATGAAAGCCTAAATAAAAGAGGTATTTAAATGAATAATAGAAAGGATCTCTGCTTGTATGAAGTCTTCAATCATTTTCAAAACACCCACATCCTTAATGACACATTTCAAAAATGCCTGGTTAAGTGTGATGAAAACATCTACCGTACCTCAAAGACAGATAGATATAAGATAAAAACCATTCACAAATGAATTCCTATTATCCAGATATATTCATTAAAGTTGAAAGTTTGTGTGTTGATCTTCTGTCCCCTGTTACATTTTGTGATGATGATGATGTGCAATCTACACATTGGTTGCGATATTATAATGCCATTTAAAGTTTACTATCCAAATCAGATCACAATTTTGGCCAGGAATTCATGTAGTATTTGCATGTTATTCTTGACATTCAACTTTTAAGTTTTGAAAATAATTATAGATTGTCAATATTAATTTAACAAGAGCTTTATAATACTTGCAGCTTAATGAGCCATTGCAAATGTACTTAATCGCTTGTTGGATAAATAATTGGGAGGGCTAATGCAGAGCTTTGCTGCCATCTGCTGTTGAGATATTTGAATACAGGATGCCTTACTGAAGCTTCTCCTGTTCCCTTTTAATGACTTCTGATATGCTTCATCTCCCATAATCTTCAGCCCCTGGCCACTTTGATTGGATAAAGAGTTCAGGCCTTGTGTATCTGAAGAATACTGGGTTCCAATCACGTATTAATAGCAGTAGTGAAAAGGAAGTTATCACAATAGAAGGTTATTAGCTGTAGGCTAGTTTCAGCTATATTGGGTAGACAATGTTCACCTCCTTCCTTCAGGGTCAATTCCAGTTGGTAATGATTGGGGAGGAGAAGGGTGCCTCTTTACAATGTGGGGTGCCATGGGACTTAGTGCTTTCTCCTCTCCTTTTTAACATCTATAAGAGGCCTCTGGGATAACTCATCCATCACCCTGGTATGATGATAATACCCAATTATATATCTCTACCCCTAGCAAATTAAGCAATGCTATAAACATCTTCTCCTGGTGCCTGGAAGTTATATGGATCTGGATTGGGAACAACAGGCTTCAACTAAACCTTGACAAAACTGAGTGGCTGTCAGACACAAAAGACTTAAAGTCCAATTAAACTGATTATCTCTCATGCCTATGCACAGAAGTCTACTCAACTAATGGTCAGCACTATTTTGGTGCTAGATAAGGGTCAATGGAATCCAAGAGGGTTCATACATAATCTGCTTTTGACTATGTAGCAATTCTAGTCTGATTCCTCTTTTGACTCCGTCCTCACGTTGTGCCTGACAGTTAGAACAATTAATTAAGTGGAACAACTTGCCTCTAGAAGTTGTGATTGCTCCAACACTGGAAGTTTTAAAGAAGTGGTTGGACAACCATTTGTTTAAAGTGGTGTAGGGTTTCCTGCCTAAGCAGGGGGTTGGACTAGAAGACCTCCAATGTCCCTTCCAACTCTGTTATTCTGTTATTCTATTCTGTTAAAATAATACAAGTCCAAATATAATGCCAATGTAAAAGACTTGGAACAAAAAATATGGCAATGTGACCCTCCTAATCTATGTTGAAGTAATTAACACTGGGAATGGGGCAATTCCACATGAGTTTGATTAATATGTTAGGGGCTTCATTCTAAAAAAATTGGGCAGGGTCAGGACAAAATAAAAAATTGATTTAGCTTAATTAAAATCATGATTACTCCCCATTCCCATGTGTTAATTTCCTCCTTGTATCACTTTCAAAGTAATAATTTAACAATAATTTGTGGAGGGTCTGACAAAGCTGCTTTAAAACTTTTAGGGGCACTGCACTTGTGTACAATTAAACCACATAATCCAGATTAATCCAAAATGTTCTTATATTTTTGGCCACCTAAAGAGCACGTGAAGAGCTTCTTTGAAATGAATCATAAATCCAAACTTTATGAAGTTTCAAAGTTTTTTCAAAGTAGAATAAGTTATATAAAATGAAAAGCTATTGCAATGTTACCCTTAATGTCTC
Organism: Pseudoxenodon macrops; assembly: GCA_032467955.1. Lineage (NCBI taxonomy): Eukaryota > Metazoa > Chordata > Lepidosauria > Squamata > Pseudoxenodontidae > Pseudoxenodon > Pseudoxenodon macrops. The sequence continues at coordinate 194,752 of JANHFT010005657.1, forward strand.
TAAATAATAGATACCCTGTTTTGTAATTCATGATATGAAGCAATACACAGGAGGTAGCTGCAGGATGTACGCATGTATCTAAATGTCAAGAGGATGGAACGAGCCACTAGATCACTTCACTTTTTACATGCAAGTGCTATGAGTGTGTATGTTAAAAAGTGGAAGGGATTTGATTGTGTGGTCATGTACACAGTCTTGATTTTTTTAAAAACCCAATTGCAGTGGCCCTGATGATACTCCATATTATTAAATGCTAGGGATGAAAGGCATAATTGTTAAAGTCTCCATTGAGTTGAACTTCCTGGAGATTCCATGGACAGGTTTATAAAGATACTTTGGTTATCATAAATAAGTCCTTTGCCATTGTTTTCTTTCAGAATATTGCTTTGGGCTCCTAGAATGGCTGACAGTCCTAGGACTTCCTGGTGTTCTCCCATTAGGCTTTAACTCAATCTGGCCTTCCTTAGATTTTGTGAAATTAGCAAAGGTCAGTACTTATTCAAATACATGCCTCAAATCAATTAATAATGAAGAACCAGCTACTAAAATGAAGGGAGAAGCTGATGCTTGCGAGAAACATGTTCAATTTTATGTTGCCTTTCCAGTTCTATAATACAGTAATATCCATAATGCATTCATACAGAGGTTTGCATACGTGAATCTCTTTTCTGCTTGAGTTTACCTCACGTTCTTTTTATTATTATGGAGAGTTCTACTCTACTTGGGCCTTCTGTGCATCACATCAACTAATATATATGCCTTGAACCTTGACAGCCATAGTGATAAAAATAAGCCAAATATATTTTACTGCATTTGTATCTATGAATTATTTTATTCACACATATTTTGAACCTTACTGAATTTTTATTGTCAGGATTGGAACATTGGCATTCAGAGGATGGTTACAAGAATTTAAGAGCTGACTTTTAAAGTGTGTGTGTGTATGTATGTATGTGTGTTTGTGTGTTTGTATGTGTGTGTAAGCTTGGTTCTCATAAACTGTCAGTTTTGCAGATTCCAGACCTTAATAGGTCTCTGGACTTCAGATCAAACTCCATTATCGTAAAGAACTGTTGCTAAATTCCTCTAAGACACTTACACTCATAGACAAGTTTCACCAATCTTCCTTATCGGGAAAAAGTCTTGGCTTGAGATCAAGCAGACCTTTTGGGTTTAGAGTCTGACAGGCTTCAAAGTATCAGCTAGGAAAATGGGGTCAGAGAGGTGGGGACGGGACTCAACAATCCCACAGCAGAAGAATTATTTCCCTACCGCCCCCAGCGTACAGAGGAACAGACACTATGGATTCAAACGTTTAGAGGCTGGCAGTCATATAGACTCTGATGTGGTCTGAAGAAAAAGAAATACATAAAGGGCTCGGCAGTACGCACGCCATATTTGCTTAACAACAAAAGCAGATTATGTTTAACATGAGAAAACTTCCAAATATCTCTTGTATAAAAGAGATAAAAGAACCGACATTGCCACTCTTTTACCATGTGCAGCAGAGCTTAGACAGGTGTCAGAATAGACAAGCATTCAGAAAAGACAATGATGGGTTCTGAAGACTGAAGGGTGATTCCCACTGGAGTTGGGAGAGAAAGGGAAATGAAGGGAAATTACGTGAAAAAGCCAATTGGACTTGAGCTGCGAATGTGTCCTACAAACTTTAAACAATAAAGGCTAGAGGTAGGAAACGAAGGTCTTCTCCAAGAGAAGAGATAGTATTGAATGTGCCTTTATGGATGTGAGCAGTATTTGTAAAAGGAAATGCTATCTTTGAAATTACAGTAGATTAGTCTTGTTGCGCGTTTTCCCCTCAAGGAGTTTTTTGCAAGTTGAAAGCTGTAATCAAAGTAGTATTCCTTTCCTCTTGGAATGAATCTTTGATATTTTTTCCTGTTTAATTATTCTACCTCGTATAGGGCTGACATATGCATTTATCTTTGATTTCACCACTCAATTCTTTCCTTCTTCCCAACATCTAATTTTGCAACAATATTCAATATTCTTGCTAGCTCTAACACTAGCAACCCCAAGTCTCCGGATCCAATTCCATGCCACTGGTATTTCAACTAGGCTCTGCAAAGCTACGTTAACTCCCAAAGCTTTCCTAAACACAGATATGAAGTTTCTGGAGGAGATTGTTTGAAGATGTAGAGTTCTGGTCTTACCAGAATATAGACAATGTTTACTTTTTGTCTTCTAATAAGTTTCCCTCAACCTGATGTTCTTCAGATACATTTACTTCAGCTCCTGAATTTTGCCCAAACTAGCTGGATATCTGAGGGTTTGCCATCTTATGCATCTGGAGAACACCAGATTGGGGAAGGTTGTTCAAGACCAGTGTTTCTCAACCTTGGCAATTTTAAGATGTTTGGACTGGGGAATTCTGGAAATTGAAGTCCAGATATCTTATAATTGCCAAGTTTAAGAAACACTGTTTTAAACTGAGCAATATCTGAGCAACCCATTCTAGATGGTCTAACCAAAAAGAAAGGAAGGTGTGTATGTCCTAGTCAAGGGCTCTTCTGGAGTGAATTTTACTCTTGGATGGTCTGGAGTATTGTATCAAAAGCACTTTTGGTAAAAGATTATCTGTTGACACCTGGAAGCCAGCAATTTGAAGAGGTTATTAATTTAGGTTTTTCTCCTGTAGTTCATAATAAGCATGATGAGAAAAGTTGGCATCAGGTGATGATAATGGATTTGATTTGATGATTTATTTTATTTTGCTGTTTGATGATAGTGCACTTATCCATTAGTGAGAGAGTTTTGCTTCTTTTCCACACACACACCTGCAATAAAACTGTCTGGAAATCATGTCTGTATAGTAATTTACCTTTGTATTTGAATGGTGCAATACAGTGAGATTCTGGCATTGCCCATCCGCCCCCTTGACACCTTCAAATGTAAGTTTTTATAACATCCTCTTGTTGCTTTATCTACCCTCTTATCAGGTTCTACTAATAATAAATATCAGTTTGCACCAAGGATGTTTTCCTTTGAAAAATATTTTTAAGGGAAAGTCAATTTAGATTAGCAGAATGTATGACAGATATGGATGATTGTTACAAACATTTTTTCCTATCTAATTTTCCTATTCTTTGGGGATAGTTTTAAATCCAGATAAATAAAGTACCAGTACCATCAATATAATATAGAGTGGTTAAGGGTATCAGGCTAAAAACTGAAGACCACGAGTTCTAGTCTTGTTTTAGGCATAAAACTAACTGGCTTGTCACTTTAGTCACTTTCTCTTAGCTCTAGAAAGAAGACAATGGCAAACCACTTCCATGCCAAGAAAACTATAGGGATTTGTCTGGGCAGTCTCTGAGAATTATTGGGTGAAAGAATGTGTGTGTGTGTGTGTGTGTGTGTGTGTGTATTATCAGAATAAGAAAAAGTATTATTTGATTAGCACAATGAATATCACATCTAATTTTGACCTCACCCAGTCCAATGCAGGAATAATTTCTAGGGTGGCAAGGGATAAGGATGGGGAGAATTGCTTTGTTAGATTGTGTGTGTGGTGTGTGCATATGCAACCACACGGGTTCACTTGTTCGCTCCTGGTTTTAATTTACGCTTTTACAATTTTCATTTTAAAATACGTTGCCATTTTTGTTACACATTTTAGCCCTGAATTGCTTCAGGTTGAGGGAAAAGCAGTAATACGCTGTCAAAATTCCTCTCCCGAGTTTGTCTTTCCTATAATACTTTATGAGGGCCCTCCGCGACCTTTCCTAATTGTCACACGGTTTAACCTTTTTTGTTTAAAAAAAAAAGAAAAAAGAAGATGAGAGTAAAGTGAGCCTCATTTACCCACAGGTAGAGAGGAATGTTAATGTAGGAAGTGAGGCGGTTTGTTCGTTGAAAAATATTTTATGGGAACTTGCTTCAAACTGAAGGAACACATGTAAAAGACGTTCCCTGGGGAAGGGCTTTCTTAGTCTCACGTTTGAAACAAAGGAAGAATTTTTGGTAAACTCAAAGCAGAGAGCTCAGGGTCACATATTAGAATTTCCCTTGGCAGCAGGAGAGCTTGTGTACCTAAGGCCACTCCATTTCCAGCAGATGTACTGAGATACAGTTGTTATTCTATCAGGCCAGGATATGGAGTCAACCTCAGTGAAATTAAGGACCACGAAAGGTCCCCCTCAGATCACAAGGCTTTAATGAATTCAGAATGGATATGAAAGGCAGTTCTGGAAAGTAGAAGGGCAGTAAGTAATTATTCTCTTGTGGGAAGGCTTTAGTGGCTAAACGAAATTAACTAAATGCTGTCATTTCATAAGTCACTTGTGATTAAGAGGAACAAGTCTGGTTTTGCACTCTCTTTTCTTCAAAGGAAAAAAGGCTGGTATTAGTTAGAAGGGAAGCGATATTCCCATATTCATTTAGAAGATTTACATAACACCTCCGGCTGATGTTCCTTCCCAGGACTCCTTTTTTTTTTAACTTACTGGAGGTAAATTGCCTAAGTTGCCCTCATGGAGCAGGGTCATTTATCCTATTGAACATATTTGAATATTTGAAATCTCAGTTGGATAGGTGCTTTTAATGTCTGACCTAAAAAATAAATTGAGACGTAAAATATAATCCTCAAACGTGTGTCCATGTTTTGATTTTCCCCATTTAATTTCCATTGATGGGGCCATTAATTTCAAAAGGAAAAGATTTGTAAAAATATATATATATATAACATCAACGTGAGGATTTGAAACCAGCCCAGGAGCAGCCCAGATACTACAGATGAATGTGCCTTTAGATCCAGTCTTCAAAATGTCCTCTGTGAATGGCCTGCTCCCAGCCATATAATCCCATTCATGCAGACACCTTTGCTGATGAGGATTTGCGAGTAAAGGTTAGCTTTGATTTTCATAGGAAAGCCCTCCCAGGACAAAGAAGGCCCATTCATATTAGCATCAGATGTATTGCTGCCATTATAGAAGGAATTAAAGAAATACAGGTTAGTCCTCAACTTACGACCGCAATTGAGACCAAAATGTATGTTGCTAAGGGAGAAAGTGAGCTTTGCTCCATTTTACAACTTTTCTTGCCACATTTGTTAAGCCAATCACTGCAGATGTTATATTAGTAACATGTTGTTAAGTTAATCTGTTTTCCACATTGACTTTTCTTGTCAGAAGGCTGCAAAAGGTGATCACATGACCCTGGGACATTGCAGCCGACATAAATGTGAGTCAGTTGCAAAGCATCTGAATGCAAATCATGTGACCATGGGAATGCTGCAATGGTCTCAAGTGTGGAAAAATGGTCATAAGCCATTTTTTCAGCGCCACTATAACTTCAAATGGTCACTGTTGTAAATCAAGGACTATCTGTACCATAAAAGGTTTGGGAAGAAGTTTGAAGAAGATGAAGCATGGAAATGGAGCTGATAGCAGATAGACCAAAGTGGTACAATGGGCAGAATAGACTTAATTCTAGTAGAGGGGTTTGGTGGTTTTAGTTCAGAAGATGGGGGCCTATTAATCACAAAATGGCCACTTTTGTTGTTGTTGAAGGCTTATCTGTTTCTTGGTGGAGGGAAGTCAGTGAAGAGCTTGAGGGTGAGACCTGGAACAGATTCAACAAAGAAGAGGAGCACAAGGGAGCACATAGGTGGCTTGCAGAGGTGGGTTCCTACTGGTTCTAGGCAGTTCTATAGAACCGGTAGTAACTCCATGGTGACATCACGGAGCAGGTTCTATTGATGTTTCTGTGGGCGCTGCTATCTTGGATTTTGCTTCTGTGCATGCGCAGAAGCTAGTTTTATTTTGTTCTGCGCGCGCATGCTTCATGCACGCGCACACAGCACAACCCTCAGCAAACCGGCAGCAAACATATTTACAAACCAACTCTGGTGGCTTGGTGGGATGATAGAAGACAGAAGATCAAAGAAGTTTACTAGTTGGAACCAAGTCAATGGACTGTTCATCAGACATGAAAAATTGTTAATATATTCTATGAGCTTTTTGAAACACTCTGACTAGAGATCTTCTTTGTGCTTAGTAACATAGATAGCTGCATATCTTTTCACGTCTTGACTTTATATTATAGTTTGCTAAGTGTTACATGTTTAAAATGAATTAGAATGGAGAGTTCAGAGAAAATATAGCTCATGTGGTGCTTTTGCTACATATTACCTACTCTGCAGGTAAGAACTGCTTACAAAATAATATAAAACAACTAAAAATACTTAATTGTTCTGATAAAGATTGGCTTCTTGAAATGGCTTCTTACTGGTTTTTAAGTGAAAAGCAAAACCAACAGCACTTGGAAAACTGTGGGCCTTCTCTCCCTCTTTCACCCTGGTCATACATAGTCCCAGCTTGGATACACTGAAAGTAGTAAAAAAAAAATGGAGAAAAAAAATATGAAAGTCATTTATCAGTGCCTTACAAAGCAGACTGACATGGTAAGAAAAATGAATAACAATCAAAGAGGAATGTATATCCAGGCTGTAATGTATGGATTCTGGAAGTAAATCCCATTTATTTTCTCCCATGAGAATTATGCTTGAATAAGAGACATAAAATTATGCTGTTGGTTCCATAGTAGGAAAGATACTGTTATAGATAATGCACCTAGAAGCAATTGTCCCATTGGAGTCAACTTACCAACTCACTTTTTAAAAAAGTAAGAGCAATAGAATCAGACGTGTATCTCACTCTTTCCAAAGTTCTAACAGTTTTGACCTCAGGAAAACATGATCTAACAGCATTTAGTTGCATTTAGCTTGGGGATTAGAGTTATTGGGGTTTTTTCTGTATGCAACAGAGAGGGAGGGAG
>JANHFT010005657.1:201649-212656 GCA_032467955.1 Pseudoxenodon macrops
TGTTAAGAATTGTATATGGAAATGAAATTTGAAAATGAATTGTTTGGAAAATAAAAAACTTTTTGGCAAAAAAAAAAGAGTCAATGGAAACAATATTGTGGGCAATTAGCATGGAAAAATCCGAAAGGGAGGGCCCCTTTTGATGATTCAGCTTTAATCCTTTTATTTATATAACAGCAGCAGAACAGAGGACACCAAGTGGTTCCTTGTAGCATAAGGGGGAATCTGATGTATAGACTACAACAATTATAGATATGAAAGAACTTGATTAAACCCAATTCATAGAATCAGGAAATAAATTATACAATGTAAACTTAGGCTGTTGTGTTTGTCAACAAATGTATAGGATATGACCAGGCTGAGCCCGAGAGAGGGGTCAAATGCATCATTAGTCATGAGTTCCTGCACGCCCACAACAGATCTAGGTCCACCCTACCTTGAATTCCTTTGACTCTTATCTATTGCCAATTTGCTTGTAGAGACCTTAACTTTGCAATAAAACATTTGAACTACCTGGGTCTCCTGATTTCCCTGAGGCTTGACAACTTTAGAGAAAGAAAGAAGCAGACAATTTACAAGGTCAGAATGCACAAGAGTTTCAATTACTACTGTTTTGGGGGGAAATCCCCAAATCCCAGAGAATACTAATAAAGCTGGCAATATTTGATTTTTAGCCTATGCCTGTAAGATGGAGGACATGAGGATAAAAGAAGGACATGTTCTCTTTTTGTTGCACATCTGGTAACCCTAGATTAGGCCCTCAGAAATGTATTTACTTTTCTTGCTTGCTTGCCTATTCATTTTTTCTATTTTTTCTATTTCTGTTTTGATAACAACCAGTATTTTAATCAAAGAATAAGAACTTCCATCAATGGTTTTTGAAGCTTGAAAGACATGACCCACTGGTAAATAGTTTTTAAAGTAGCAGTTTAAAAAGGCTCTTTAGTTGACTGCTATAAAAAAAGCAGCAAACGAGAACAGTTCTTTCTATTCATTAATGATCTCACAGATATAGAACACTAAAAGAAAACAATGAACAAAAAGTGAAAAAAGAAGATTTAATAATTGTTTTTTTTACAGGACATATAAATGGCATTTTTACTTCAAAAGATAGTTCCGCAAGCTTAGCTTACACTGTCTTCCATCTTAGAAAATACTCACACAAATCGTGAAACCGATTCATGATTTGTTAAAACATTTAGATGAAGAGCTGCTATGAACCAAGAGGTAAATTAGCAGAAGATATAATCTGGGAGTTTGTCTTAGTTCTTGTTTCTGAGTTAATGAATTGTGCTGGGGTAACCATTAAAAAGCATTAAGGACTTCAGCAAGGTGAGAGGTCTAAATTACAGGCCTGTTAAATTGGCGGCCCGCGGGCTGGATACATCACACATAGGCCACGCCCACCCCAGCTCTGCAAAAGCAAAAAAGTAATGATATGTCACGATATATCACGTAACTCAATCAAGTTTGACACCCGTGATCTAAAATGTGGGCTTTGTAACAAGGAAAACCAAACGCAGAACCCTTTGTGAAGTGTGTGACAGTTGATACACCGAAACAAGGACTGCAGGCTTCACATGTTCTAAATTTTCAGTTTTTATCAGGGAATAATTTATTTGAAATAAATCCATGGATATCTGACAGGAGAGATGAAGAAGAACAATGATAACAGAATAATAGAATTGGAAGGGACCTTGGAGGTTTTCTTGGAGGATTCTAGTCCAATCCCCTACTCAAACAGGAGACTCTATACCATTCCAGACAAGCGGCTGTCCAGTTTCTTATTAAAAGCCTCCAGTGATGGAACATCCACAACTACGAAGGCAAGCCATTCCACTGGTTAATTGATCTCACTGTTAGAAAATTTCTCCTACGTTCTAGGTTGCTTCTTTCCTTGATTAATTTCCATCCATTGTTTCGTGTCTTGACTCCTGGTGCTTTGGAAAATAGGTTGACCTCCCCTTCTTTGTGGCAGCTCCTCAAATATTGGAACATTGCTATTATATATTATGTCATCATGTGATAATACATTTATTATGACACCAAGAAAATGCTGCAACATGCATCAGATTTTTAACACAAATATGGTACATATTTGTGGCATTTGCATGGTGATGTAATGTCATCATGTTGATGTCATTGGAATTTGTATGGAACCACAGGAAAGAACTACTGTGAAAATGTTCATGGGACATAGAACAACATAGCTAAGAGTGAAATCAGTTCTTCTCTTTGATGTGTACAATATTCATATAAACAAATCTCCAAGAAAATACTAAACTTCTTAGTTTATGCCTGATAACTCTGTTATTTCAGTGTCATTTTAAATCAACACTTGGGAGTTCGCTTGGCTAATTCATTGTGGATAACTAAATGTCTGAAGGACAAGAAGATAGATTTCCCATCAACACTATTGTAATTGCTAACGTTACATTTCCCATTTATCCTATTAACCTAAAAGGCAGTTTTTCCAACTAGTTTAAAGGCATATTTATATGTTGATAGAGGAGTGGAATGTATTCAGGCTGTAGGATTTCTTCCATCACTGTAATATCTGTATATCATGAATATTTTTGCTTCTAAAATTATTTAAAAAAATCAAAGTCCCTTTTGACCCAGCTGTTTTAAACACCCATCTTTTTAAATTCAGAGGGCTTATGCATTTTATTCTAAATGCTAAGTTAATCTTCCAAGAAAAACTTGAAAAATATTACTTCCTTAAATAATGCAAATTTAGATACTAGGTAAATTTGAAAGGAGAAAAGCATTTAGTTTTAATACTGCTTTAATTTTTCTCATGATATTTGAAATCCCGACTCACAACTTTTACATGGCATTATTAATACTAGGCTTACAAAATTAACTTTCAAACTCTTTTTTTTATATTGGATGCAAAGATTGTCTTTGCAATTAACTTGAAAAGTTAAGTTATTGTAGTCAGAGTCACTTTGACTAATGAGATGGGTGGCATAAGATTCATAAATAAAATGAAATAAAAAATCAAAAGAGAAGCATCCTTTTATCTGAGCTCGTTATCCCTGAGCATCCCATAGGAGACCACCAGCCAGTCATTATACAGACTGTGTATATCCACGGGGGGGAAAAACACAGTGCTGCATAGAGTGTTGATTTAAAATAGGAATGAGAACTGCATTCACCCAGATGCACATGCTGGTTCTGCAAATGAGCGCATTGCAAGTTTTCTGCTGTTTTGGCCTAAAAGATATTTCACATGGCTATCATTTGTATTAGTCTGGCTGGGTAATGTGTTGCTTACTATATGGTGCTGCAGCTAGATACAAGGTCAGAACGTGGCCTCTCTGTCAGCATTGCAACTTGCAGAAACCTGCAGAATAACATGACATGTCCACTTACATGTTCATCTGCATGTACATATTCCTAATAAATCACTGCTGAATTCCTGCCAGAAATAGTCCATGGCTGATGGGTGAAGTGAAAGGGTGCTCCCCCAATTCGCTTTGTAGGTTCTCTACCATACCAGTGACGGTTAGCTATTTTTGGACTTGATTTGGCTGTTTTTCCACTGTCATCCAGTGGAGTGTTAGGTCCTTTTAAACAGTGCTTCTGGGCTTCTGTCACTCAAGCACTTTGAAAGAGGGCTCAGCTCTTCATTCCAAATATCCACCTACTCTTGCCTAGCCCTAGCGCCACCCCCCCCACAACCCCCTTATTAAGAAGTGTGACTGGTGGTTGTTTTTCCTGCTGACACTTGTCGGCAGATAAATTGACACTAGGAGATTCAAACAATTATTCCCCATTAAGTTGTCCCATGTTTGTCAAGTTAAAGGTCTAACAATACCTCTTCTCAGTGCCTCCTCCCCCAAATCTATACTCAAAATCAGGGTAAGTCCTGCAGCTGACAATATGCTTTAAAGTAGAAGCTTCCTGTGAGACCTGATGGGTTTTGGTTTCTACTTGCTTTGTGTATGGGAGAGCGAATGCCTGGATGAAGAAAAATGAAGAGACAAAGTTCATTAGACAGCAGAATTTTGCTCTTTAGTGAAAAGTTGTCAGTAAGAACTCCAAGAAACTAAAATAAAGAAATAATGCACCATTAAACAGTAGGCAAGTTTTAATGGCCTATAGTACCAATGTATGAATTCCAAGACTTATGTTTCTACTTGATTCCCTATCATTATATGCATAATATTATTTACTTTAGAGTACAGCTGGAGGAAGAAACTAAGAAAGGTGTTCTTAATGATGGCCTCTAAGCTTCTCTTCGGTGTCTCTTCATGTGTGTAGAATAGAATAGAATTCTTTATTGGCCAAGTGTGATTGGACACACAAGGAATTTGTTTTTGGTGCATATGCTCTCAGTATATGCTCTCATCATGAGCCATGACTGATCAAAGGTCCAAATAAGATTGATATATACACGAGCCCTTTCAGTTATGAGAGAGGAACCCAGAAAGGAGTGTCTGCAGAGTATGCTCAAAAAAATCTGAGAAAGTAGCCACAATAGTGCAATCATAGCTCTGCCTTTTTTATGTATGTCATATATGACTGGACAGAAACATTCTTTCTCCCCAAACAGTTGTGCCTTGGATTGATTTTTTTTTTTTACTTCGTTGCTCTTATTCTGGAAAAGGTAATTATTGCCATTTGTATTCTATTTCTTTTCTTCTTTTTTTTAAACACCCCAAACTATCATTGTTCTTATGGTAAGCAGTAAATGCTGCATATGGCACGGATGATTATTAAGGCTGAAAAGCTAGTCTACAATTTCTCTAATTTATTAGAAAGGATTGAGATTGAGATTACTTTATTGTCATATATACACAGTATACCCATACAAGGAAATTCACATAACACCCAAATACCAGGCCCAACACACATAACAATCTCCAAACATACACCCACCCATCCCAAATTCCCCACCCCTGAACCAGGAGTGGGTTGTGGATTGTTTTGCTGCCAGTCTGTTCAGCGTTGTGCCTCGAGTGCATGTGCATCAACCAAAAAGTAGCTTATGTGCAGAAGCAAAATCCAAAATGGCAGCGCCCACAGAGACACCAAAGGAACTGGCTGTGTGACATCATCACTGAGTTACTACCGGTTCTAAAGAACTGGTTAGAACTGGTAGAAACCCACCTCTGCCCTGAATCATCCAAAAAAACATCCACACAACAGACCAAGTAATGCTGTCTAACAGCTGACTGATGGTGGCCCTTTAGCTCATTGTTAAGTGCAATTATAGCTCTGGGATAAAAAATAATTCAGAAAACGTGTGGTCAGAGTTTTAATTGTTCTGTATCTTCTGCCAGAAGGCAGCAGTCCAAAAAGACTGTAAGCAGGATGGGAAGAGTCTCTGAGAATGTTGTGCAACTTCCTCAAACAGCGAGATGCGAGGAATTGGCCAAAAGCATTGTAGGCCCATCTTGTGCTGACCATGGCATAATGGAAGATGGCAATGTGAAAGGCAAGAGGAGTCAGTAATAAAAAGCAAGAATTAACAACTGAAAGAAAGGAAAGGAAAAAAACACAAATGTGTTGTGTGTTCATGGAAGTATCAAAAACAGGAAAAATATAATAAAACTGAATGACTGTGGCTGATCTTGAAGAATGCAGTTGATGAATATCTATGGAGATTCTCAGGCATTCATGTCATGGCTGTCCCAAACGTACTTTTTAAAAAGGTATCTGGACTTTCTTTGTTTTGCTTGAAGACGTTTTGCTTCTCATCCAGGAAGCTTCTTCAGTTCTGACTGAATGATGGGGAATGAAAGGTTGAGAGAGGGCTGTTGAATCTTAATGTAGATGAAGACAATAAAGTCCATATTCTGGATGGAAAGGGCCACTAGTTTGAAAGCGGGATCAAATAAGCCATCTACATTAAGATTCAACAGCCCTCTCTCAACAGAGGGGGAGGGATATTTACACTACCCTCCCTCTGTTTACAAAACAGTCCTTTCAGTTCCAAGAAGATTTCATAACTATTTGCACTGTTCAGGTGGCCCTGAGGAGATAAACTTCCAAATGGACTCAAGAACTCTCAGAAAGAGTGCTTAAAGACCAGGTGACTGCAAGGAATATAATCCTTTCATCCTCCACCATTCAGTCAGAACCGAAGAAGCTTCTTGGATGAGAAGCAAAATGTCTTCAAGCGAAACAAAGAAAGTGCAGTTGCCTTTTGAAAAAGCACCTTTGGGACAGTTGATGAATGCATCCACCGAATTAAACGTATAGATTTAATTATGAATGAGAGGGCTTAATTTCTGTCAAATGCATGAACTGCTGTTGTCCAGATTATTGTGTAGGAATTTGTTGGTGATAGTTGCTTATCCTGTGAATTGTGTTAATTGTGAAAGAACTGGGGGTTTGTTTTGGAAACAATGATCAACATTCTGAATGAACACAATCCAGTAGGAGAAATTATATGGATGAATCAATAGGTAGGAATGAGACCAGAAAGAAAAGTGTTTTGGGGGACCCATGGATTAATAGAAATGGAGATTGTTTGGTGAGTATCTGATTAGAAAAAGTTCTCTTTTAGAACCTGTGTTTATTTATGTCTATTTATGCATATGCATATGCAAGAAAAAAAGAATCCAAAAATAAGACTGAGAGAATTAATGAACAATATAAGGATGATTAAGATGGGACAGGCCTTTTTTATAGTGTCAAACGTGGACCTTGGGGAGAAAAATTGGGAAGATAAAAAAAGGTGAAAGAAACTAGCGGAAAAGTAAAATGTCTGCAGGAGTACAAAATAAAATAGAAGACAATAGATTCGTCTCTTAATTAAATGAATGGAAAGCGAACACAAAGAAAGAGATGAAGAAACTGCTTTAGAACAGAATAAAAAGTATGCATTCAGGCATACTAATGGGAACAGTTTTTAAGCAGATTAAAAGAGGCAGAGGAAACAGAGAGTGATTTTGATGGAAATGTTTTAAAAATCCTTTGGGAAGTGTGTGAAAAGATAAGCCAGAAACTTTCAACAGAAGAAACAGGTTAAGACTAAGTAAAAGGGATGTAGTTATTTGGAAATATGAATTGAGGGGAAAGTTGGAAACAATATTTTAGAGATTTCCTTGAATAGAATTGATGGCAATGTTCTGAAAGGTAGAATAAAATGAATGCTGCATTAGCACTAAAAAAAATTAGGAAAAGGAAGTATAAATATAGGCCTTCTGACAAGCCAAGTCCATGGGGAAGTCAGATTCGTTTAACAACCGGTTACTAACTAATCAACCGCAGTGATTCGCTTAACCACTGTGGCAAGAAAGGTTATAAAATGAGGCCAAACTCGCTTAACAAATGTCTCGCTTAACAACAGAAATGTGGGGCTCAATTGGGGTCGTAAGTTGAGGAGTACCTGTATGAAGAATTTGGATTTATCAACTATGGAAAAATGAAAAAGTATGAATCTTCTAATGCTGGAAAGTCAATGCAGCTTATATTTTGGGGCCACTGACATGGAAGAAAAAGAAGGAACAAAAAAAATCATGCTTGGATGGAGTCGAGGAGATCCTGGAAAAGAAAAAGAATTGAGGTTTAAACCACGAAAGGCAAAAAAATGACAGGATATGTGGATGTGGCAGATTTTGGCACGCGATGGTATGGTGGGCCTGGTAGGCCCGTTTTTGTCCTCCCCAGGCTCCAGAGGCTTTCTAGAAGCCTGCGGAGGGCAAAAACAGCCTTCCCCACCCCCCTCTGGAAGCCCTCTGGAGGCTGGAAATGAACCATTTCCGAACTTCGGGTGGAACCAGAAGGCCTGGTTTTCGCCCTCCCCAGGCTCCAGAAGCTTTCTAGGAACCTGGGGGGGGAAACAGCCTCCCCCACTCACCCAGAGGCCCTCCGGAGGCCAGAAACGCCCTCCCAGAGCCTCCGTGTGAGCCCTTTACTTACCTCAAAACAGGCCACGTGTAGATTCCTGGGAGGGGAGGAGGCATGGCCAGCTGAAAATCAGCTGGCCAGCGCATGCATGCGCCCTGGAGCTGATCTACGGCAAAGGCTCCCATGCCAGCAGATAAGGCTCCGCGAGCCATAGGTTCACCATCGCAGCCCTATATCATTTCAGACAAATGGTTGTCCAGTCTCTTTTTGAAAACCTCCAGTGATGGAGCACCCACAACTTCTGAAGGCAAGCTATTCCATTGGTCTCACCGTTAAGAAAGTTTCAAGCATTTTCACCAGTGTTTACATTTTCCCTTGCTATCCCTAGTGTGTTCCTTCTACTTTGTCAACACAAAGTTTATACAGCAGAAAATATACAATAATTGCTGGGGGGAATTGCAATCACATAAGCAGAAGTAATAGTGATGGGTTGGATATATTGATTTACAGATGCATGCATGTGTAGGCGGGAGGAATGCATGGGTCAACACAGAATGTGGCACAAGATGTGGCATGGATGTGGCATATATTTGGGATTGACCTAGGATTGGGATAAACATGGGATTGAGATGTGGCATATATTTGTCTTTGATCTTGCTTGCTTCTCTTTTGCTTTCTCCATTGGCATGTACCCCTTTCAAAAACTTATTCCAAATATTACAAGCAAGAGCTATTCAAACACTTTCCGATTGGCAAATTGACACCCCCCTCCCAAATGCAGATGATTGGAACAATAATCGATACTTTATTTTACTTACCAATTTTTTAATTGGTGATATTTGGAGTTGAGTTTGTGGCTATCAGTTAAGAATTTCAAATTAGCACCCAAATCTAAGGTGCACTTTTCACTTATAATTGTACTTTTTGTCAGAATGCAAAGAATGATGGTTGGATCCAATCTTATGCCATACTAAGTGTTGGAGCCATTCAAATAAATGTGGGTAAAGTTGGTTATGACTTAAGTCATAAACCTGTGAACCTAAGTAATGGTTCAAGTTAGTTATGACCCACTTAAGCTCCTAGACATCAGTAGGTCTGCCTTAAATGTGTAAGGTTGAATCCACCACCAAGTAAGTAATTAGCAGAAGCCAAATGGCTTTGGCCAAAAGCAATTTTCACCCTATTATTTATTAGAATGAAAGTGGGTGTGTTCCAAACCATTTGTGACCTGGCACAAGAGTCTGCAGATCAAAGAAAAATGGCCTAAGAAGACTGATGCTTACAAGACATTAGTCAACTTAGTTTTGGGGCTTAAATCCTTTGGTCTTAAGATGGCTCATAACTGTATACACTAGCAAGAATGCAATAAAAATTGTGCCGTATTGTTTGTCCAGTAGATGGCACCTGGACACTATATATAGTTTCTCCAGTTTCTGATATTTGTTTCCAGTCAGCTGTGTTGATGCTTCTTTTTCTTTGGTGTAGTGTTGTTTTACTTCTAGCTTATAAGGAAATTTAATTTTCATTTTAACTGAACTAGATTGATGAGCTCCAAAGAAGGACCAATAGAATTGGGAGTCTTACATCAATTTTTTGTTTTACTTTGCAATATATTAGCATGGCATGAGTTTCATTTGAGTTCTGCGAATAAATGTAAAAGAAAACAAAAGCAACAGTTTTGAGAATACAAAGATTAAGAGAATAGGTTTATCAAGTTCCAGGCAACACTAAATAATGGGCTTCATAATGTCAAGTGGGAAAGACCAGGTCCACATGTGAAGGTTTGTTTGTTTGTTTATAAAATGTATATGGCCTCCCACTCATTTTCAGTGAGTCTAGGTGGTTTACAACAACAAAAAAACTAAATTAAATTCAAAGTCAGTTCAATGAACGTGATTTGTTGCTGAAAGCCTATGCACAGGAATCTTCTCAGCTAAGGTCATGTTTAGAGTTAGATAAGACTCAATGGTATTCAAGGGCGGTTGGACTTAGTTCTCTGTGACTATGTAGGGATTCTAAGCTGATCCCCCTTTTCACTCTGCCTTCAGGTTCTGCCATCCCTTCTCCTACACACAACTTCACAACAGCAGGGTACATTATTTGGGGGGAGGGGGGAGGAAATGAGGTATTGTATTAAAGTCCATTTATATTTACTGAACTTGATATGAAAAAATGGAAATAATGGGCAGTCAGTTTCATGTAGTGTTTAAAGCACCAGGCTAGATTCCAGGAGACTGTGAGTTCTAGTCCTGCCTTAGGCCAGTTAGGCAAACTTGGGCTCATCCCTCTCTCTCAGACCTAGGAAGGAGGCAATGACAAACCACTTCTGAAAACATTGCTAAGAAAGCTGCAGGGACTTATCCAGTCAATCAGCAAGGTTAAATACTGGCTCAAATGAACCAAAAATGGTGGGTAAAATAACAATATACATGTATGCCTGCATACATATGCATGCAATATGTATGTCCCTATAGACAACAATGGAAAAAGACTTTAGCGGAAATGAGCAGCTTTTTTATTCTTTCCAACTCAAAGGAACGTTGATAAGAAATTATGTAAGGAGCATGAGACGCTGTCTGTCCATCAGCAGGAGAATAACCCTTTGAAAACTGAGTTTGCAAACAATGGTAGGGTTTCAACCACCTAGAATTTTGATGTGGCGGAGATACCCCTGCAGAACAAGACCAACGTGTTGGAAACGTGACTTCCACTCACTTCTCAGGATGGGTGAGGATCCCAAGGACCTCGGCATCTCAGGATCATCACAAAGGAACAGTTCAAACAGAGAATTAAGGATTCTCTATGAATCCTCTGTTTGTCTCTCACTTTCCCTGCTAATCTCAGATTACTTTCTTCTGCCATTGTTCCAGGACAAACACAGCACACGTGCTCTCTGTCTTTTCTACTAGGATATTATAGTTAATTAGGAGTTAGGCTTTGTTTATCCCTATCCCGCATTTTTCTTAAATAAATCTCCTTTTGCTTAGAGTTATGCAATCCGATTCACTGTTCATAAGATTTGTTCTTGCTCTCAGGAACACTTATTCACCACGCATGAATCTTTTCCCTCCAACTCAGATTTGGCATGGGGGAGAAGCCAGCAAAAATAAGATCAAGTTCTAAAATGGCTCGACTGAAGAACTGGTGGCCGCCTGGGAACAGGCGGCTACTGGGGCTTTGGACCGAGTTGTGCCTTTGCGG
>JANHFT010005657.1:222102-239911 GCA_032467955.1 Pseudoxenodon macrops
TGCCCCCCCCCCACTTTAATGCAAACACATAATTGAGAGAAATCTCCCTGGAATTTGAATTTGTACAGCTGTACCTGAGGCTGCTGTGTCTGAGCATGTGGGCCAGAGTTTCTTTCCCTTGGGAACTTTTAAGATGTGTGGACTTCAACTCCCAGAATTCTTTAGCCAGCTAACTCTTCTAAACATAATCCAGGGAATTCTCCCTGTGTGACACGGCCAAAGTCATTTGAGATGCAGTTTTGTGATTTTTGTCTTCTAGTGAGATGTCTGTTGTTAGCGCTCCACTCCAGTAGTTGCTTGTTAGTCCAAGGCAGGGCTGTCAAACTCCTTGGTTGTGGGCCAGATGCATCACGTGCTGGCCACGCCCACGCCTGGTTTAGCAAAGGGGGGGAAAGTCACAATAAGTCATGTGATGCCGCTGTGACGAGTTTGACATCCCTGCTCCAAGGAATAGGCAGGAGTCTTCTCCAGCACCACCACTCAAACGAGTTGATTTTCTTCCTGTTTTTTTAAGATCCAACATTCACAGCCATACGTTTACACCAATAGGCTCTTGCAAATCTGGTAGTACATTTCTCCCCAGGTTGCCTTCTTTCTCAAAACCTAAGAAATAAAGGGAAGGACCCTTCTGAGTTTTTTTGCCACACCCATATTCCTGCTATGGGCTAAGGTGCCTCTTATCGGACAATTCCTTGGCTGTGACTTTCCCACTGTCTCCCAAGGTCATTCTCAGATACCATTACATCTTGTTAAATCAATACCCATCTGCCTTCATATTCTATTCATAAGACAGGCAGCACACGGCTACCAATCAAGCTTCTGTTAAGATGCCCGGAAACAAACCAGGTCAGTCATTTCAGAAGCCTGTCGGACCAGAAGTGAAACCGTAAGTGCTCAAGTATTCCAGGCTTTAGCGCTGCCCTCCTGGCTTCACACCAAAAAGGGCATACAAATAGCTCACGGTTTTGCTGCTTCGGCATGGCTGCGGTGAATATATCTGATGGTTTTCTTCGCTACCATTTTTCAATCGTGAAGGAGTCAGTCAATTTGGCTAAAGCAGGAGATAATCACATGCTGGGATTTCCAGCTTATGTTGCCCTACTTTTTCAAGCACTGCCTTAGCATGTGTATTTCTAGGAAAGCCAACTTTAGTGAGAAAGAAAAATGAACAGTGACCAGGTCGTCTATGTAAAGCAATATAGAATGAGTAACTACCTAGTGTAGTTACAATGCATAGTTATCATTTATAGGGTGTAGATATAGTTATAGTTCTTACAAGGTCCCTGCAATATCTTCACATGGAATCATCCATACTTTTTGTCTAGGATAGTTCATTCCATTCCCCTTGGCTTTTGTTTTCTCCCAAAAGTCACTCAAAACTTCATAAATACCAAAAATGATCAGCCTTCGCTAGGTTTGTTTTTGGGAAGGATTATGTCTATTCTCCTTGTGTCTCTCCCACCCCACTCCACCCCCATAGGATCTGTGTAGGTTTCTATTGCAAATCTTAACCATAACTCCCTCTTCTATGAGGTTGCCTGGGGAATTCTGGGAATTAAAGTCCAGACATCTTAAAATTGCTAAAGTTGAGAAACTTTGCCATACTCTACAGTTGTTGCATTGATTTTTCTTGCCCTTTGTCCTATAGCCTCGTCTATCAGTTGAATCTTACATTCTCTTTCCCTCAAAATGTCCATCTCTGTATAGAGAGAGAGAGAAGAATCACTTTGAAATCTTCACTCAGCTATTCTAAATATGTTTCCTTTGTGCTTTTCCCCCGTGCCGAATTAAAGTGCTGCTTACCCACACTTCCTAGCAGAAAACAAAAGTTGAATTAAATTTAATGGCCCTGTTGCTGAGTCTTCTGCTTCTGCTGCGCCTCACTCTGACAAACTGCCAGATGGTATCATCCTGATTTTGCACACCCTGTCCATAATATGCAACATGACGGGTTGATTTCTTCAGTTTTGCTGTTTTTCCTGCACTGGATATATCACCAGCCAACGGGGGGAAAAATATCCACCAATCATAGTACTGAAGCAGGTTTGGGATGCATCTTGCTTCAGGAGTCTATCCTCCCTGCCTGTCCTCTGTCCTCCTCCACCTTTTTCTGTCATTACTAGCTAAATAAGGTGCTTTTTTTAAAAAATCTGATCAAAGGGAGTTAAATCAGAAGCAGAACTTTGAGGGCTTCCTTGCCCTGCTTTGTTATGTAACTTATGGGCTTTTTGGGGCTAGGAGTAAAACCCTTCTACTCCAAGTGTCTGGGAAAATAATAAAATGATGCACCCTAGGGTTTGCTGTTTGTAAGCAGAGCAAAAGGAGGAAAGTCAGAGAAAGAGGGGGGGGGAACTAATTAAATAATTAATAATTAAATAATTAATAATAATTAAAAGCAATTTTTAGGGGTTTCAAAATCAGAAAACCTCTGTTTACAAAGCAAAGGTTGCATCAATTGTGCAATGAACTCGTGGTGACAGAATTTTGTTTTTAAAAAAGTTGGAAACAGACCACGAAGAAGCTTTCTTAATTCCATATATGTGCATGTTTATACTTTAACTTTGTTTATGCAAATACACAGAGGAGATTAAACAGTAACCATAGATACGCCTCAGTTTAGGACTTCTCTCCCTTCTTTTGCTTTTTGTAGGCAACCAAAGCCAACTTGCAGAGTAGCACTGGGTTCTACTCAGGAAAGAATGGGATGGATTCCACCCATCATTTCTCTTTTCACTTCTTCAATGTTGGGCTAAACTCACAAGGGCTTGAGCATTGCCATTGCACAGTTTTAATACATCACTGGCACAGCAACTGCTGTGTTCAACTGTGTGAGAGTCTCTAGAGACCCATGCGGTGGTGGGATTCAAATTTTGTTACTATCAGTTCTGTGGGTGTGGCTTGGTGGGCACAGCAGGGGAAGGATACTGTAAAATCTCCATTCTCACCCTACTCCAGGGAAATGTTCCTGCAAAAAGCCCATTTCCTTCCTCCGGATCAGCTGGGACTCAGGAGGCAGAGAATCGATGGGGATGAAGCCAATCAGAAGTGGTATTTACCGGTTCTCCGAACTACTCAAAATTTCCACTACAAGTTCTCCAGAACTGGTCAGAACCCGCTGAATACCACCTCTGGACCCACGGGAACAGGGGGCGGGGATGCCTGAATTCATCTAAAATAGCCAACAAGCCCTGATTTAACAATCCCACCCACAACTGGTCACCTGTCTTTGCAAGTCTTACCCTTTTTACAACTATAAAGTTGGGTGGATGACTCAGGGGGGGCAGCGGAGGAGGAAAGCTGGAGGTAAATGGGCAGAGGCGGAAGCCTGGAGGAGAAGGAGGTGCAGCCAAGTGTGGGAGCCTGAAGGTCCCATTCTGGAAAGCAGTACATCAATAGTGAGTCATCTGAGGACAATTTAAGCCAATCTCATTCATGGATGAGATGAGAACACCATCGTTGAGATAATGGATAATAGAATATTGCTTGTACCATGATTGCACATACCATGGACTTACAGCGCAAGTGAATAAAAAAAGCATCTTTGCTTATTTGTGAACATTTTTTTTTAATACTGATGAGAAGGCCTGCAGTACGTCTTCCTTCAAAACTATGTTTGATAGCATCCTCAAATCCATCCTCCCATTTGCATTTATCTCCATGCTGCTTGGCAGCTCAGCAATGTACATACAGGTAGTCCTCGGCTTATAACAGTTCATTTAGCGACTATTCAAAGTGACAATGGCACTGAAAAAAAGTGACTTAGGATCATTTTTCACAGTTACCACCTTTGAAGCATCCCTGTGATTATGTGATCAAAATTCAGACGCTTGGCACCTGGTTCATATTTATGACCATTGCTGTGTCCCAGGGTCATGTGATCACCTTTTGTGGCCCTCTGACAAGCAAAGTCAATGGGGAAGCCAGATTCTCTTAACAACCGGATTGCTAATTTAACAACCGCAGTGATTCATTTAATAACAAGAAAAGTCATAAAACGGGGCAAAACTCTCTTAACAAATTTATCACCTAGTTTTGGGCTCAATTGTGGTCGTAAATCGAGAACTACTTGTACTGAGAAGAAGGGGACAATATTGAGATTAGAATACAGAGTTTATGTTTCAGTTTAGATGTTCCATAAAACATGAAATTTAAAGCCTAGACAAAGATGTATCCTAGAAAGCTCTTGTGAGTTTGTTCTAGAAAAGGGATATCATAACATGAAGTTCTTCCTGTTTACTAACTTTGTGACAGACAGGAGGAGGACCAAAAGGTTTCAGTGGGCAAGACAGTTCTGTCCAGGAACAAGTTGTGGGGAGAGAGCACACAGCACCAATTCACAGCTCACTAAAAAGACAGGATGAATTTGGCAACCCTACATGAACAGATGCTCTCCAGAGACTTGGGGCTTTGACTCCCCTCAGTAGTTACTAATGGCAATGGACTTTGGGAGTATAGATGGGTGCAACATGCCAAATGGATTGCACACTAACTCTCTGAATAGACAGTCACTTATGCACAGATGCAAGCCATATGAATGTGTTTTTCATCTAACCAATAGGTAACACTTTGTCAAGTTTTTTTTTCAATCTGCAATCCATATTTGTGATATGAAGCCATGATCAATTTTATTTCCATTTATTTAGCCTGAGAATTGCCTGATGAATACTGTCCTACTACTACTACCATAATTATTATTATGGTTCGTCGCATAGTCAGTCAGATGTTTAGACTGGCCTTGGCATTTTTATCCGCCTATGGAGTCCTTTCCAAGGATCTGGGATAGGCAGATGTTCTTGTTTGATGGTCTCAGAATGTAAGCTGTTGCAGAAAGCTGTTCAAGAAATTGTCTCAGGATGTAAGCTTCTCCAAGTAAAGCTTCCTTTTGCAATTGACTGATGCGTACTTGGTCAATGCCAGTTATTTACTATTTGCTTCAAATTAAGTTGTTGACTCAATGGGCATTAATTTAGAAAACCACATGCAGCAGTGTCATACACTTACAAACAGCTGAATAATTGGAATTTATGTAATCTAAATCAACTTTCTCCCACTTTAATTCCTCCAAGTATTTTGAACCAACTTTCATTATCCCAGCCAGCATATTGCCAGCTAGTGTTCTTACCTTACCTTTCAAGGACTTATTCTTCTTATTTCCTTTTGCTACCCAGGTTGCTTGGCAAGTAAATCAGAAGAAAGACTTTTTCGCAAACTGTTCTCCCGTTACAACCAGTACATCAGACCTGTAGAAAATGTGTCCAATCCCGTGAAGGTGCATTTCGAAGTGGCAATTACCCAGCTTGCAAATGTGGTATGTTTGCACAAATTCACATTTCAGTCATTGACAAAGAGACCCTTCATCTAATGACTCTAATATAGGTATGGGCCCTTCATGGAATAATGATAGCATTTGTAGATTTCTCCCCTGTGACTGGAGGTGCTGTTCCATGTGTGTAATGGAGAAAATCCTATGAAAATACAGAAAATAAGGATGCTGTGTGTATATGCAGCTCTATAGTAGAGCAGGGCTCTATAACAACATTTAGACAATTACAGGATCTTTGTTGAGAAAGACTGTGTCAGGCTTTTCCCAACTTGAGCATTTAGGAAAGAAAGACCCTCGACTCCATGATTGAAGTGAAAGGTTCACTTTTACTAAGTTCAAGCAATTATGTCATAAGCAAAAGCTGGATCTGAATATTCCCCTCTCCATTGGCCTTCCCCCTTGACCAGTCTGTCAGTGTCCAATGACATTCGAACTAAATGTTTTGGGAATGGCTTTGAGGTTTGGTGCCTCTTTGGTGGAGTTTCACATTCCGTTCTCACAGCTCCGTCCTTGATCGGCCGATCTATTCCAGATGGACACCTCTGGTTCCCATCACTCTGTCATGCCCCCTCCTACCTCCCCTATCTCCACCCCTTCCCGCATTTTATGGCAGGATGGCAGTGAAGCGGACTATACTGAAGATGGTAGATCTGACAGGCTGCCTTCCCTCCCTAAAATAAAGGGGGGAAAGGGGGCTTTGTCATTTTATATAAAGCCCACGATAGGCTGTTGCTATAAATAATGTGTATCAGGAAAAGTAAGAAATATTCCTTGCAAATGATTAAAGATCGCTCATCACCAGGGACTAAAGGAGAGAAAGCATCTCTAGTGTGTCTCCAAGGTGCTTTTCCAAAAAGCAACTGGACTTTGGTGTGTGTGTGTTTTTCAGTCCATTTGTAAAAGAGCCTTTAGCTTTCTTGTTGGAGAGCTTACTAAGGATTCATTTTTGCAGGTTTTCCTCCCTCTCAGCAGATCATTCAGGATGTCCTCTGCAGTAAGACTTCCCCCTAGCAGCTCCCAGCTTATTGATTGCCTTTCCACCACAATTTGTTATAGGTAGAGATCTTTCAGCAAAAAAAAAAAGAAGAAGACACTCTGCAAATAATATGTTTTCTTGGGATTTCTCTGACTAGCAAGCCAGCCGCTAACCGAGGGCTTAAATTAGAGGGTACCAAGACAGCACGATGGAACAGAGTTCAGCTACTTTATCTGCTTATTGCTAAATCACAGTATTCAGAGGCGCAATATATTAATCAAGTCAGGTTCTTCACTTTATCTTTTACTTTCTCTGGAGGCTTTTCATTAATCAGAAGCTGCTGTCATTAACAAAATAATTAGAAAAGCTACTATATTCTGAGCTCCTGTGGAGTTTTGGGATTATGATGAGCTTGGAATCCTGCTTGAATGAGCAGCATTGATATTAGAGCTTCATTGTATGTGGATATTAGAGTGCATTTAAAATTACTCCTTTTGTACCAAGAATTGGTTCTTCCCATCGTGCGTCTTTGAAAACCAACCTCTTGGCCAAAATCCTGGACTTATTTGTTCAGACAGTCCAGCATTTGCATGGCATCTATTCTCAAAGCTCTCAAAGATCCCTTACAATTGTAAAAACAGATGAGAATAATTAGTTGAAGCCACACTTCAAATCCCATCACTACTCTCCACCGTTTTCGTATTCTCTTGAAGACGATCACCATTTGTACATTGTTCCTAAATGTTAATAAAACTGTACTCATCTTAATCCTCTACAAATCCCCCATGGACAACCTCAGATGAACTAGTTTGTGGTGTAAAGAGTAGCAAAGTGCATGGTTGGGGTGCAAACAGAATTGTGTTGAATATAAATATTTTGTGACCAATTGCCAGGAAAGCAGTGGAACAGCAGGAAAAAGATGGGAAGAGGAAACGCCAATCAGGGGCTGCACCCATGCAACCAAAGCTCTTCCCCTTATTTAGGTGTGTTGTACTGATTACCAACTTGACTTCTTTGAACATAACCTCACAGATGCTCCTACTGAGATCCCATGGAGTCCTCCTGGATCCTGCTTAATTCTCTAGAATAGAATGACAGAGTTGGAAGGGACCATGGAGGTCTTCTAGTCCAACCCTCTGCTTAGGCAGGAAACCCTAGACAAATGGTTATCCAACATCTAGAAATCTCTTCTAGAGATCTCATGTATAGAACATGCAACTGATCTTCTTTATGTGGCTGTAGTTTTTCAATAAACATTAATAGGGCGGTAATTTTTGAATATGTATTGCCAACAACTATCTGGATCTACCTTAATATGCACAAATACTTTTTCAGCATCTTGTTTTCAATAGTTGTAAGTAAAGTATTCACAAACGTCCACAGTCATTATCTGAAGACAACACATTTTTCCACCAAGACTTCTATTCGGTGTTCCATAAATGTCCCCAGGTTCCTTTCAAAGTTATTTAGGCTAACTGGAATGAGGTTTTATCCTTTGTTAACCAGATAGCCTGTCTGTAGAAATAAAGTATTTGCCTCCTTCTGTCTGCAGGATGAAGTCAATCAGATCATGGAGACGAATCTCTGGCTGCGACATGTAAGCAAAATTTTGTGCATCAGTGTGTCAGTGTATGTGTGTGTTTATTGCCATGCTGGTTTTAGAGATGAGATCACAGTGGGTACTGGGATTCAGAAGAGATTGGGATAGGAAAAAATAATCAGATCACTATTTAGAGATGTTCCAAGGCTCAGTGTATTCACAGCAAAAGCACATATATAGTACTTCAAAAATTCTTCAATTTCTTCTTCAATATATTAAGCCCTTGATTTAATGGACGAACAAGGGAAATGGGTGTTCCTTAAAGCAAAAGGTCCATTCATTGATGAATGAGATGACAAAAAAGAGAGAGAGGGCAGGAACTAAAGTCATAGCCAGGAAAAAGAGGCAACACAAACAATGGATGTTTGAGGGCTAGTACTATGATTAAAAGTATTCCAGTAACCATAAGTGCACCTGAAAATGAACTATAGGCAAGAAACTCCTTAAGAGATTGGATATCAGATCTTGGGAGCATTTGGGTCAGAACCATCACCCTTGTTTACAAACCAGATTCAGCAAACAGCGAGAAGAGCTTTCAGAGACAGCAGTGACATTAGTGGAGGAAACATACCTTCTTATCCAGGAGATTTGACCCATTAATTCCTAAGTCTGCTAAACCAAAGTAAACCAAATTGAGTCTTCACTATATTTTTAGTGGACTATTACAGAAGAAAAAAACAAACAAAGAAGAGGACTATTAACGTGAAGCTCATTCCCAATCTTATGAGTCCAAAAGAATGACTGAGGGAACTAGGTATGTCTAATCCAATGAAGAGAAGGATTAGGGTTGATATGATAGCAATCCTCCTATACTTGAGGACCTGTCACAGAGAAGAGGGAGTCAGTTTATTCTCCAAAGCACCTGAAATCAGGACAAGAAGTGTGGAAGATCATTAAAGAGAAATCCAACCTAGAATTAAGGAGAAATTTCCAGAACAATTAATCAGTGGAATGGTTTGCCTTCAGAGGTTGTGGGGGCTCCAACACTGGAGATTTTCAAGAAAAGATTGGACAGCCATTTATCTAGTTTAGTTTTAGATCTCCTGCCATGAGCAGCAGGATAGACTAGAAGACCTCCAAGTCCCTTCCAACCCTATTATTCTATGTTCCATTGTTGAAATAATTCAGGGGTAGAGAAATTGTAGCAATTCTGAGGGTGTTAAAACGTGAATCCCAATATCCGTTACCAATGGTCATGATGACTGTGCCATTGCAATACCTTGAGGGCAACATCAGTAATGTTCTTAGTGTGAGAATAACTTTACAGGTACAGTATATCATAGGGTTGAACACTTATTATTTCTCTTTTTAGATTTGGAATGATTATAAATTGAAATGGAATCCAGTGGAATTTGGTGGAATTGAATTTATCCATGTGCCTTCGGACAAAATTTGGAAACCTGATATTGTGCTATACAATAAGTATGAACAATCCTCATCATCATATTTTAGTCATTTTAACACATTTATTTTGAATTAGAAGTGTACAGCTTAAGATTCCCTTGTGCTTGCATCTGCAGTGCTGTTGGAGATTTCCAGGTTGAAGGACGGACCAAGGCTCTTCTCAGATATGATGGCACCATCACCTGGATACCACCTGCCATTTTTAAAAGCTCCTGCCCCATGGATATTACCTTCTTCCCTTTTGATCACCAGAACTGCTCCTTAAAATTTGGATCGTGGACATATGACAAAGCCAAGATAGATCTTTTGATTATTGGATCCAAAGTAGACATGAAAGACCTTTGGGAGAACAATGAATGGGAAATAGTTGATGCTTCTGGCTATAAACATGACATAAAGTACAACTGCTGTGAGGAAATCTATACGGATATAACCTACTCTTTTTATATCCGAAGGCTCCCCATGTTTTACACCATTAATCTGATTTTACCTTGCTTGTTCATTTCATTCCTGACTGTGTTAGTATTTTACCTTCCATCTGACTGTGGAGAGAAAGTAACACTTTGCATCTCTGTCCTCCTTTCATTGACTGTTTTCTTGCTGGTCATCACGGAGACAATTCCCTCAACTTCTTTGGTCATCCCACTAGTGGGAGAATACTTGCTGTTCACCATGATATTTGTGACACTCTCTATTGTGGTGACAGTGTTTGTACTGAATATCCATTACCGGACTCCAACTATGCATACAATGCCCAACTGGGTCAAAACTGTCTTCCTTGGTCTTCTGCCCAAGGTTCTAATGATGAAGAGACCCATACAGAAACATGTTGACTCCCAATCCCCCAAACCTGTGAAGGAAAGTGCCACTAAACCCAGCAAGCCCAAGGCTGATGAGCTTGCAGAAGTGAAGGTCCTCAGTGAGAACCGCTGCTGCCACTGTGACAACTCCAAGGACACGGCGGTGAGGAAGCAAAGGAGACAGAGTTGCCAATCTGCCAAATGGGAGGCTGAATCACTCAAGTATTCCCCAGAGGTTAAAGAAGTCATGAACAGTGTTCAGCTCATCGCAGAAAACATGAGGAGTCAGAATGAAACTAAAGAGGTAAGAGCTCTGAAAAACAAGATCGATTGATTTCTAGCTCCAAAGGCTTCAGTCATTTGGGGGCATTTCTCTGATTGCGGTAGAAAACTAAAACCTAGTTAGTTGAAAATAACTGCACCTGAGAGCTAGAGAGGTACAACGATGCAGCACTTCTGGCATGAATGGGTAAGAGGCTGCCGAATGGAGCTGTTTAAGCAGCATCAGAATTGTTAAGTCCTGCTAGAACATAGGTGTCAAACTCAATTGCATCACATGATGTATCGCAACGTTGTTGGCCTTTGCGGAACTAGGGTGGGAGTGGCCTATGTGTGACGTATCGGACCCATGGGCCGCCAGTTTGACCCCCCTGTGCTAGAAGAAGTGAAATTGGTAGGACAGTCTGCTCTGGTTTTCAGTTTCCTCTGTCAACAGGAAGGACTACAGAGAGGACAAAAAGGACCTCATGCTAGCTGTGTCTCAATTGCCAGAGGCACAATTTCAGGGATTGCCCTGAATGAGGTTCAGTTGATCAACAGAAGTTCTCCAGAGCTTTAGAAAAAAGAACCTTTTCACTGGAGATTGTTGTGGCTTAAACACGAAGCCTTTTGTGGGCAAAACATATCCTCTACCATTAAGCCATGATAATGGACACAACTATCTCTTGCATTGCTTAGCCCTGATCATCTAAGAGTTGATGGCAGAGTAAACGCAATTGTAGAAAAGGGAGACCAACTGATTCCAGTTGTAAGGGAGAGGGAAAACCATAGCTGTGATCTAACTATGTGCAGACTGATATAGGATAATGCTAGGCTAATTCAACTAACACAAAGAAAAGGAAAACCAACTGCATATAGAGCACACAGGGAAGAGTTTGAGATTCCTTTACAAAATAGTTGAGTGCTTTTGTATCTCCTTGCCAGGCTTTTCACTGCTTACAGTACTTACTCCATGCTTTCTTTTTGGGATGCCAAAGCATAATAAAGGCTCCTTGAAGGTTCTTGCTCCTTCTTCCTTTCATTGTTCATTCTCTTCAAGGAGACATATAAACAGGCAACAATGCAAGAAGGAGAAAGAAGGAGTAGTGGTTCCAGAGTTGGCATTGGCCTCCTACTGAGTTATGGGACTTGATAGATGCCCAGCTGTCCCAAACCAGATGCCCTTCAAATTTGATGACCTGTGAATTTCTACCAGCAACAGAACTGTTACAGTAGCAGTAGTTCAGGACAACAGGATAAGCAATGCTAATCAAAAAGGCAAATTAGCCAAGTATCTTCATGTACAGTGGTACCTCAGTATTTAACTGCTTCAAAACTCTTTGAATTTGGTACTTGATGCATTTTGAGGTGTAAACGTTGTCCTGGTACTCATTGTTTGTTTGGTACTTGCCATGCTGCAAAAATAAGAAGGATGGCCACAGAGAATAGACAAGAAGTCAGCCATGGTGGGAAGGTCACTGATATAGGAAAAGAGACAGACAGGAAGTTCTTCCTGGCCCAAAACCAAGGGTCACCTGGTAAAACAGTGGTTTCTTTGGCACTCATCAGGTTTAATACTCATTGTGTCTCCTGGAACCAATTAACGATGCGTGCCGAGGTATCACTGTCTCTCCTTTGCTGGGCCTTTTGCTAATCAAAATACTTTTGACACTATATTCACATTAGCTGCAAAAGGATACGAAAATGAACTTCAGCAGTTGTGCTAATGGCTTTGGTTACTTAAATGTATAAATATTTCATGTTGGGAGGCTCTCTGACTTTGGCACTGAGGCTCTAAATAGACATGTAGAAGCTCTAAAACAGAGGCCCTGATTCCAAGATGGCATTTGATCAATGAAGGTCTATTGCATTCTACAAGCTGTGCTGATGTGCAGAAACATAGGAGATATTTTGAAAAACAGCCAAGCACGTATAGAGGATCCAAAGTGCAGAGTTATAGCTAAGCCTGGGTTAACTGTGTCAATCAGAAATTCAGAGAATAGAGCCTCCAGCAAATATAAATCTTGGTGGAAAACTTCCTAGTGCAGAAAAGAAAATGTCTGGCTTTCTGTCCTCAGTTCTCTAAAAGAAGAGATGTTGACTGTACTATATTTGTATTCAATAGAAGGCCAGAGGCCTGATAAGAACGAAGAAGAAGGATTTTCTCTATTTTAGTTTTGGAAAGGAATATGATTTTGAGTTACTAGTTAAATTTGGACATCAAAATATTTCTCACTTTTATGGTTCAAAGATACCAGTTGAAGATAGATCTAGATATTTGTGTTCCAGAGAGACAAGTTCTATACTATAACACCTAAAGAATGTACAGTGTTGTTTAGAACTCTAAACTATACTCGCATGCAGAGAAGTGGGAACTTCTTTGATCTTATAGATGTTGTTGAATTACAGCGCCAAACAGTTCTTATCAGCAGCATGACCCAAAATGAGAGATAGTGGGACTGGTAGCTAGCAATTATGGAAGGCTTTGTACTTCTTATCAATAAAACATTTGTAGGTAGAAATAACGTGATACTTATGTAAAAGAAATTAAATGTTCTGTAATTTATTGAGAAATTGGAACAAAGTGGATTGCATCCAATATGACAGCAGAAAGCGTGCCAAATTCATCTTTACAAATAATACCAAATTATTACAATAATTATATAACAAATCTATACAATGATCCTATCTTGTGACCTGTGGTTACACCAGCAAATGTTCTATATACGAATCTATATGAAAATTCTAATTGTGTCTTTTTTTGAAGAAAAAAAAGTAATTGAGAAATCTCAGGAAGCACAGAGTCATTTTAATCGTGTCAATTAAATATTATGAATCCAATTGAATAGATATGTATTTTCTTATGCATTGCAGGTAGAAGATGACTGGAAATATGTCGCCATGGTAATCGATAGAGTATTTCTGTGGGTGTTCATCATTCTCTGTGTTTTTGGAACAGGGGGATTATTCCTACAACCATTGATAGCGGATGTATAATATGTGAGCGGTGATTCACATTTTGCATGATCCTTTTTAATAGGATAGTCAAACCACACATTGGCAACAGTTTATAGAATATCAGTTTTCATCTCAAGCCATAAGAAAAGTACTCTCATCACTTAACAATGTATTAAGCCAGCCTTTCAGATGGGTAGACTAATTCCCATTATCCACAGCCAGAAAAACCTATGGAGGTCCACCTCAACCTTTTTTGGAAGATAGTAGATTGGAGAAATCTATGTTAATAGAGTGGCTTTCAAATGTTCCTCAGATAATCCTTTCCACACTGATTTTTCTGCTAAGAAATTCTTGGTTACAGTGTCTGCTATTGCACATATCTCTAAGATCAACACCAGATTAATATTCATATTGGCTCAGATTCCTGATCCTTTGTATAGAATAGATTTTTTTTGCTTCATTTGTAAAAGGAGTAAAATAGGTCAAGATGAATCAGAAGACAATCGTCCGCTCAAACTCTCACAACCATTTGTCAACATTCCTAAACTTTTTGTAAAGAAAAATCCTTTATACATAAGCCATTAGTTTGCAAGTAATAAATGAATAGATTGCTGAGTGATGCGGTAGCTGAGAGGTGAAGATGCTCGGCTCCCAATCAGAAGGTTGAGAGTTAATCCTAGGCAATGACAGATGTTTCTCTATCAGGGTGCAAAGGCAAAATAACTGCTGTGAACACTGCATAGGCATCAGGAAGGGCATCTGGCCTGTAAACTCTCAGCTTTACTCAGTCTCCCTGACCCCACCCGAAACAAGGGATTACAGGATAATAACTTCAGTCTACTGAAGTTATCAATATTGTTTATTTCTGTAAGGTTATCTATCAAACTAAAATCACTCTATCTTCCTCAATGAGATAAACTCCAAATATGCTTGATTGTAACCCATCATCCCTAATTTTAATGCTGAGGGTAGGAGATGAAATTTAAACACTGTTGGAAGACATCAAGTTGATGGACTCTGAAGGACAACAGAGGAGGAGAATAACCAGATGTTTCTCTGATAGTATCTGAGGGTCACTCCTAGAATAAATCCTAACCAGCAACAGAAAATTCACTCAACATTATTTGCTATATTTCATATGAATTAAATATTTCTGTTGGAAGCATAGCTGTGCTTCTATTTTGTATTTGGTAAACCACATGTAAAAGACATTTAAATGTAATTCTTTGGATACCTATTTGATGACTGTCCAAGCTATTGTAACAGAAAATGGGAGGGCTTATTCCTTTTCTGAAAGAAACAGAAAATCACAGTACTGTAGATTATTTTTTGCTAATCAACTTTCTTTCTTTGAATCCTGCCATACCATAAACCTGTTTGATTTACAAATTATTCCAAATAGATTGCAATCTCAGCTGATCTTTCTCTTGTTCTTTAGAGGAGGACACTACCACTGAATGAGTACCCAGGTAGTCTTGCATACGACCACCACAAGTGAGGCAGTTCTGAAGTGAGCTTTGCCCATTTTACGATCTTTCTTGCCACAGTTGTTAAGTGAATTACTGCAGGTGTTGTTAGCAACATGTTTGCTAAGCAAATCTGGCTTCCCTATTTGATTTTTCTTGTCAGAAGGTCACAAAAGGGGATCACATGACCCCCAGGACACTGCAACAGTCATAAAAATGAGGCAATTTCCAAGTTTCTGAATTTTGATCATGTTACCACAGATATGCTGCAATGGTCATAAGTGTGAAAAATGATCATAAGTCATTCTTTTCAGTGCTGTTGTAACTTTGAATTGTCACTAAATGAAATAGTTGTAAGTGGAGGACTACCTCTACTTGTTCTTCCTGAAGAACAGTGTGTACCCAACCTAGTGTCCTCAAGACATGTTGAGCCTACAACTTAAAAAACTCAATCAGTGTGGCTTTTGATAGTTGCACAGTGTTGAATGTTGTGGCCCCAAAATATCTGGAGTGATGTTTCTCGACCTGAGCAATTTTAGGATGTGTTTACTTCAACTCCCAGAAAAGTTTCCCAGGTTGATCTGGAGACACTGTGTTAGGAAAAATGGATTTCAAAATCTGATGTCCCCCAGATTCTAAACGATTCCATCATTTCTCAGGGTGTTTGGTTAAGTAAAGCTTACCTACAGTATAGTGGGATGAAATAAATTTCAAAAATGTATTTCCGGTGCTGGGCAAACCGGTTGTTACAGTATGTGAAGCAAACCTCTGGGCTGGAGGATGTTGAGAAACTAGTAAAGTAGTCTCGATGGTAGATTTGATTTTTAAAAAGCTGATTCTATGGCTCTTTTAGGTGATTAATGTGAAGAGTAGGTAACAGGTATTATAAGAACAAATATTTTGGATGGCATTCTCTCTTCTTCTTATTTTAGCATTTTAGATGTATTTTGGAAGTTGTGCCTATGAAATATGCAAAGAATGCCTTGAGTGTTTAATTAGACTTACACACAAAATTCTCAATGCTACACTGAGATGAACAAAATCCCCTAAAATGTTATGGACAGAACAGTACCTAGCATTAGGCCAGATTATTTTGCTCCGTGTATTTTTTTAAAAAGTGTTTATATAATTTATATGGCCTCCCATTTCACAATGACTGACTGTGAGCAGGTTGCCTAGATTAAAAACCCAATGGTTAAAAATAACAGCCCACAAAGCTCAAGGTCAATCATATAGGTCATTCAATCATCCAATCACATCAACAGAACATGACTGAGTTCCTGGCCTCAAAACAAGGAAACAGCCAGGGTTACAGAACCTTATGAGGGGCTAAAAGGAACAGGACCATCTACATTTCCACAGGGACGGTGTTCCACAAAGTAAACACTGCCAGAGAAGGCATGATTCTTGCGTCCCACAAGAAGACACCGTTTAATGGAAGGGACCCAGAGCATGTCCTCAATTGCTAAAACTGCTGAGGAAAGCCAAAACAGTGAGAGAACAAGAGATTTCATCATCACTTCACAGTCTTTATTGGATAGTTTGGAACATGTTTGTATATATTTTACAAATGTAATACACTTTTAGAAATGTGAAGTTCATAAAAAATACATTTTAAAGATAGCGTGACCAGTATTCTTTGTTTATTTGTTTACATTTATTTGCTGCCCATCTCTTTTCGAAGTGAGTGACTCTGGGTGGCTATTTAAAATAGCTGTGTCTCCTTTACACAACAAAGTGGATGTCCAATGAGCAGAAGCATTGATGTACAAAATTGCTATTGTTTATTGCAGGGGAAGCATTTTCTGTGACTGCTCTAGACAACTTATTACTAAATTTTTAAAATGATATCAGGCTGTTAAGAATCAATTTATAGTGACGTTCTTTCTTCCTCAAACTCCTAGGAATAATGCAGTGGTTTGATGCATGGACAAGAATTGTCTTACTTGCAGAAATGTGATAACTGACTCTTTTGCCCAGAAGCATTCTATTTTTGGAAAAACACGGAACAACAAATGTGATGGTGAAAACATACTGATAATTTCCACCTTGACTGTATCACTGATAACAGTGTGATGGCTAACTTATTTACTTCTATCAAGGAAGTAGAAAATCTGGCCCTCCAAATCTTGCTGAGCTGCACTTTTCCATCTACTGATGTTGAGGGACACATCATCACCTACAAAATTGTCATCCTATTGCTACCGGTAGTAGTAATGCAGATTCAATGTAGTACCTTGAAAGAAGCATCAGGTAACAACAATAGATAAGATATATGAATGAATAAAAATGTAATATGAAACCATAGGAAGAGGAAAAACATCAAAAGATTCAACATTAAGAACGAAAACATTAATATTAACCAAGAAATTGACAAGAATGACCACTATGCAATGGGCTGGAAGTGGAATCTTCAATTAAAGAATTTAAAATAGGAGCTGACTTACAATACGCCAATATACATTATGTATTTTTTTAATTTATCAAATATATACCCAGGGGTGAAATCCAGCAGGTTCAGACAGGTTCTGGAGAACCAGTAGCAGAAATTTTAAGTAGTTTGGAGAATCAGCAAATACCACTTCTGGTTGGCCCCAGAGTGGGGTGGGAATGGAGATTTTGAAATATCCTTCCCCTGGAGTGGGGAGGAAATGGAGCAGAGGTGGGTTCCTACCGGTTCGGACTAGTTCTACCAAGTACGTAGTAAGTCGCTGATGATGTCACAGAGCCAGTTCTGGTCCGTGGACACCGGCATCTTTTTTTCCAAAAAAAATTTGGGGGGGGGATTTTTCTTTTTGAATTTTTTGGTTTTTTCTTCTTCTGCGCATGCGCAGAAGGTGAGTTTCCGGCACTGCGCATGTGTCACAATCTTGTTTTTGGCCTTTTTTGGGAAATTGTTTTCTATTGCGCATATGCATGCCCATGTGGTGTGCCCACGTGGCATGGTTTGGTGGGCGTGGCTTGGTGGGCGTGGCAGGGGAAGGGTATTGCAAAATCTCCATTTTCACCCCACTCCTGGGGGAA
>JANHFT010005657.1:266821-283678 GCA_032467955.1 Pseudoxenodon macrops
TCTGACAAGGGATGTTGTAAGTTTTGGGAACAGGAGGGAGAAAATATGGGAAAAATTGGTATTAAAATGTGTTATTGGAGTAAGCCTGATGAAGATAAATTAGAACTAAAATGTTTTTAAAAAAAAACTATATGTGGAAATGAAATTTGAAAATGAATTGTTAAGAATTTGTATATGGAAATGAAATTTGAAAATGAATTGTTTGGAAAATAAAAAACTATTTGGAAAAAAAACCTGTGGCATAAAAGGTTATTAAATATGACAAAACTCACATGAACAAATGTCTCACTTAGCAACATAAAATTTTGGCTCAATGGTTGCTGTAAGTCAAGGACTACATGTACATGATAGAATATCATAATTTTGTCTTTATTTTGTCATGTTTATGTAGTGTATATTGGAGGTGGTAACCCTTTGAGAGCTGTACGCAAAATTTCATTTTAAGGTATGCCGATTAGTGTACATTCAAAGTGACAATAAAGTCATTCTTAGTCTAAGTCTAATATTCAGGTTTACTGCCATGTGATATATCAGAAAGTAAACACATTTTTAACATTGAGGCAATGCCCATTATGTCTTTTTCTGATCTGATTTTACCATAGTTTTATGTCTGGATAATGTCCTTTTCTTTCTTCCATTTTAGGAGAAGAAAGAAAAAAAGTCTCTGGACACTCATTTCCAGGTGTAGAACCTCTGGTCACGAATGCTCCTGACTATGACCAAATCGGGTTCCAACCAAATAAATTCACTTTTGGGGGGGCTGATTTCCCCTTCCCCTTTTTTGTAAGCGCCAAATTTCCAAAATTAGGTATTCCGGTCACGACCAAATCGGGTTGCGTCCAAAGTTATGGAATGAAGTATGGTTGCGACCAGAGGTTCTACTGCAATTTGTTTTTTTAATCACAGCCGAATCTATGAGGAGTTTCTCAAAGAGATGTTTACTAAAATTAAACTGCTGACTTTTGTATTTTCTCTCCAGTTACTTAAAGGCCGTTTTCCCTTGCTGCGTATTCACTTGAATAAGGATCTGAGACGCTCCTGAAGCACTGGCATTTCTCATAGTGTAAACTGCTTGGATGCCACTCCTCAAGTCTCTTTGAAATCCTTGGATTACCGCATGAGGGGATTTTACCACCACAGATATGTTGGGCATCGGGGAAGAAACTGGCAAGCCTTTCACCACAGCACGTATATTAATATTTCGAACCCGTGGTGCTTTGCTCAGTAACAAAATGTTTGAGCTCCCCAAAATCTGCTGGATTTCTTCTTCTGGGAAAGTACATCCTAATTTTAGGTTTTTCCACATTGTTTGCTCAACGGCAACATTCGGCGGGAATCCGTTGACTTGGACAAAAGACCTTCTTTTCTGACGGTTTTGGTAAGCCCGCCAGGCTCCTTGAATGGTAACGGCAGCCTCTTGGTACCTTTGCTTCTCTAATGCCAGTGACAAAGACGTTGAAGGAAACTCTGTCCTGCTGGCTGGAAGGATAGATGCCCTTACAAAGGGTTCTTTGTGATTCAAAGGGGGATAGTTCTCTATCATCATTTTTGGATAGTATTTTGGCTTGTGACTCGGGAGGCAGGTACACTCCCTTTCAGCAGGCCTTCCAGAATCTAGACCATGCTGCGGATGGCAGATGGGGACTGTTGGGAAACAGCGGCTCTGTTTTCTGGGCCTAGTTTTCTTTTGTTCTTCAGCCCAGCCGTAGGAGGAACACAATCCCAGAGGCAGCTCCTTTCGGATCAAGTATCCTCGGAATATCGCCTGAATCTTGGTGGCAGCCTTACTCACCCTCTCCATGTTCTGTCTGTCATGAGAACCCTTCCAAGCTGACTGTATGATGGTGGCTGCCTTGTTTTCATGTCCAAACTGTTGACGCATCTTTCGCTGATTCGCTGGGGCAAAGGCTAGAACTTCATCTGTGTTCATATTACTTGTGCTTTGAGCTTTGGATGGATCCTGCCATTTATGAACAAAGCCCAACATTCTTGCAGGGCGATGCTTAACTTTTCCTGAAAGCCTGGCCTCCTGGTCTGGCTTACATGAGCACACTGAGGTAGGAAAATAGGCAGGTGTCTCTCTATCATTCAGATACTCAATGGTATCACTTAGTCTAGCTTTTTTACGGGAAACATGTTGTTTAGCTCTACTAGCCTGAGACAAAACATTAGCGCCATCACTGCCACTTAATGAATCCATATTCCAACAAAACTCTTCTGTCGGCTATATTGATGCTTTCTTTTTTCTTTACTGTAAGGATCCAGGACAAAGAAGCTAAACCATGAGAACTCTCCTCCACACTTCCTTCGAAGGCTATTTTAATTGGGGGAAGAAAAGAAAGAATCACTATATTCTCTTCTGCAAAACCAAACTTTTCTATTAACATCAATATTCTCCATCTTGATGAGGTGGCAAGGTTACAAATATTACTGGCTAAACCATTTTGTCATTTAATTAGTAGAAATCTATTTTAATTGGTGCAAGCCAATTTTAGTCAGAGATGCAGCTAGGAAAGGATATATTTGATTTGGAGGGGAAAGTACTTTCCCCCCCTTGTTTGTCTTATGAAAGTTAATAGAAAATGAAGAAAATCAAGCATAAGGATCACACTGTGCTAAGCTGTGATATATATAGATAGATAGATTTCTGTGTTGGATGAACCCAACCGTGATTTATTCAATAAAGCATGCTTAATCAAATCATGAGCTAGTATAATGTGTGGCCTAGTTTGATTCACATATCACATTAAGCTAAAATGATCTTAATTTTAGCTCAACATGTTGGGAATTAAACTAAACATAAATCATGCTGCAGCTCATGTCTCACTGGGATGTCTAAATGTAGCCCATATGTGAAGAACTAGCATGGCTGCTGATCTAAAGGATGTTTTCTTGTAAGTGAAGAAAAAAAACAAAAGTCTGTACACAATGTACAAGGTGTTTTACTTCAGAAAGGTGGTCTGCATTGCAGTCAAAACCAAATTCTTCTCATCAAGGCAAAGAGTCTTTGAGGGAGATGGGCAGTATAGTATTGTGAAAAATTGAATAAAAATAAAAATGTTCACCAAAGTCTTTCTCTTTCCCATTTCCCTACTACCTTTATTTTCATTTGTATTCAATAGTATGGTAATCTCAATAGAATATATATCTAAATTAAAAAAGGAAAACAACCAAAACCATTCATGTCCCCACCAGCTTCAACCAGTATCTGCAGTTGCCGGAAAAGGCTGCAACAGGTGGAAGAATGTTTGGGCAGGGGAATCTTCTAGCTATCAAAGACTACTTGGAGCTGGTAAAGTAAAACATTGCTGCTGCTTAACTTTACTTTTAAGTGTGAGAGAGTCACGTGCCTTCATGAAGAGCTTGGGAAGGGTGCTTCCCTCAAGCCTTCCTTAACACAAAGCACACTTTCAAAGATTTGTATATCATAAGCTGTGGTTTTTGTTTGTTCAATTGAAAATCAAGAGATGGAAGAAGAAATGCACAGCAAACAAATGTCAGTTAGTTAAGACACTGGGTAGAAACCAGGTCATCGTGGGTTCTAGTCCCACCTTAGCCATGAAGGCAACAGGGTGACCTTGGACCAGTCACTCTCTCTCAGCCCTAGGAAGGAGGCAATGGCAAACCATTTACGAAAAATCTTATTAAAAAACAGCAGTAGTAGTCCAGGAAACACCAGTTGACATTGACCCACAGGTACCAAAAAATGTACACTATTTTCTAATCTATTGTAGAACAATTCCATGGAGGCTTTCATGGTACAATCATTCTTTCATCAGAGACTCTTACAAAATATTTGATGAGGAAGGTTCAAGTCCACCTTCAATTACAAAATTTGGGACAGTCATTCTCTTTCAGCCCAATCTATCTCACAGGATTGTTGTTGAGGTAAAAAATAATCAGAGAAAGGAACTCGGGCTTAAGAACAAATTGTAGGATATACAGTAAATCTCACAAATAAATTTGATTTAAACATTAGGGGTCTATAACCTTGTAACTGCTGGCATGTGTACTTCCTTTTCTACTCAGAGAAGCTATCGGCATTAAATAGCTTCAGTATTTTCTTATCAATAAAGAATGGTAATTTGGGTAACAATTTAGATCTTCCATATGTTACAATGACATCTAATAAGCTTTACCTTAACCAGATGTCTTCTCAGGAACTCAGTCACATTCACTAACATTAACCTTTTGTAAGCTAGAAAGGGAGGAATTATGACATCATTATATCATCACTGATTTATACACTTAAGAGACTACATAAGCAGTGTGGGGGAGGGGATGTTTCAATCTTTTTATCATCAGTATTTCAATTTAATTTACTAGGTCTTGTGTGGTAGTCTTAGAAGAATAAAATCTTCCCAGTATAAATTAGTACACTTAAATTTTATTTCTTCAGAGATTTTTAATTTGAAAAAGCAAATTGTTGTTTACTAGTTTGGGGAAATGTTTTAGTGAAGACAATGGTAAGCAGCTCTCATCTCTCTGACCAAGATATTTCATGAAGAGTCGCATAGCTTTTTGTATTATAATGGTTCTATATATTTTAGATTGGTAATTTTAGTATTCTTTATTCTGCACAATCATTTATTTGCTTATATACATTTTAGCATACTTTACTATGCTATTTTTATGCCCCAAATTCTCGAACATTAACTTACAATTGTACTTGTTTTATGATTTTATACCTTGTTTCATTTTAATCAATTGACACTTTTTTGCTTTGTTTGTCAGTGACTGAAATAAAATGACTCCGACCCCATGAAGAATCCCTCTAAATGTCTGGATTCACAAAGTGTGTTAAGCTACAATGTGGCTTGTTTACATAACATAAGATGTTATGTAAATTTACACATTTGTAATCTATAAATAATTGTTTATGGACTAAAGTGCTCTGCAAACCCAGCTAATTGTGATTTATTCAATAAACCATGATTAAATAAGTGATTTAACATAATGTATGAACCTGATCAATATGTATATTCATTTATTCTAGCTACATACTGGCAAAGATTGAAAGTGTTTTATGTAACCCAATAAAAAAATGCACAAACACTGATAAGCATAATTAAAATAGAAAATGTACCAGTAAATGTTGTATAATTATAATAGGAAAAAATAAATAGCAATCAAAATACAAGACAAAAGTGAATTGCAACCATTACATTGAAATTAAAGATAGCAGCATCTAACAAGTCCCCAAGTATTCTATTGAAGAGTTCCATCTTAAGGTACTCCCAGAATATTGAGAGATGATGCAAGTCTTAATTCGACAAGAAATCTATTTCATAAGGCTGAAGCAACAATGGAGAATCAGTGCCTCCTGGCCTCCATTTCCTTAAGTTTGTGAAACTAGATTTCACAGGAAGGTTTTCCCAGAAAAAGTGTAGTAGATAGGTAAATTCAGGTAGGTGAAGGCAGTACTGCAATTATCTATGTACCAAGCCATATTGGGTTTTGCAAGTTAAAACCAAGACTCTGGGTTGCAACTGGAAACTTATATAAGGCAGTCAAAGAAGGTTGCACACCATCAGTCATCATCACATTGAACGCAGGCAGTGAAACTGTTTTATTCATCTGATCTAGATCTTGTGATTCTGATATTTTGAATCTGCCTCACCATGAGCACAAAATGGCCGATAAACAGGATGAAATTGAATATAAATTTGAAGGATCGTTGACAGCTCTTGTCTTGATATAGACTACTGTTCTATGTGATCTCTAGTTCAAAGTAGCAGTGGCTTGATATATCTTTTACCAGTTTTAGGATACAGTGGATCTGAATAATTGTAATTCATCTATTTATAAGTTGTTTCACATGGGCTGCCACAGATAATCAGTAGTTGCAGACACAACATCACAATTCTTTCCAAGCAGATACTAAAAAAAGCACAATACAACCTCACTTTAACAATCTAATTGTGGGGAGAGTGCTCCTTATTCATAAAGTCTATCTAACACGAAAGTGAATCATTGGGACAAACTGATTTGTATCATTTACATGATTACATTATCAGGCAAATGATCTGAATTTATACAATTGGCATAAATCACCAGTGCAATGTGACTGATTGCATGTGAACCCTGTTGTATTGAAGTCCATTAAATTGAAGTTTCATTGGATTCTAATAGTCTAGCACCAGAACTGGAGCCCTATTACTGTCTGGGCATTATTCTAAGAGCTGCTTAGAATTTCTATGTATGTGTCTCTAGCATTACCTTCTTTCTTTGATCTTTGAAGTACTATTGAACAATGAAAGATGACCTAGCTTAGTCATCTTTTGAAATCTGGCTCACACAGAAAAGCCATATACATATTTTTTTCCAGAGGCTGAGGAAACACAACTGGCTTAAATTACTCAAGGGAGACAGAATTTGAACCAAGGTTTTAGTGACTCACAGATAATAGCCACCACACTGTATCATACCACACCTTATGAATGCTATAGAAATATTTCATAGACCAATGAATCACTGAATATAGATTTCTGAGTGTGCTGGAATGTGAATTTCCTGAGAGAAAGGGGAGGACAATGCCAAGATTGATATCAGCTCTGAGATAGGTAGAGTCAGAAAAAGAAGTCACTAAAAAAAAGCTAACCTTTTTTTCCTTGGGTGCCGGAAGCATGCGCACGTGTGCAATAGTGCACACTCGTGCCCATACCCATAATGCAATGCCTCCCGCGCACCCTCCACCCTGCACATGCGTATGCAACCCCCAATGCTGCCCCCTGCATATGCATGTGCGAACCCCTGGACCCGGTTTGGGCCTACAGGGCCCCCTGAAGCCTCTGGAGGCAGGAAACAGCCCATTTCCAGACTTCCAATAGCCCTGTTTTTCATCCTCCCCAGGTTTTGGAGTTTCCTGGAACCTGGGGAAGGCAAAAACGGCCTCCCCCGGTCCTCCGGAGGCCCTCTGGAGGCCAGAAACGGCCCATTTCCGGACTGCTGGGAGGCCTATTTTTCACCCTCCAAGAGCCTCCATGTGAGCCCTATACTTACCTAGCATTCAAAACGGGCCACGTGGAGACTCCTGGGAGGGGAGGGGTGGTGTGAGTGGGGTAAGATGAAAATCAGCTGGCCAGTGCGCCCGAATGTGCACTGGAATTAACCTAGGGCAACGACTTGCGTGCCCACAGATATGGCTCTGCGTGCCACCTGTGGCACGTGTATAATAGGCTCGCCATCACGGCACTAGAGTCTTGGAATGCACTTGAATGCTGTTAAAACTATTGATAATCTTGAAAGCCTGACAAAGTATCTTTCCAGTTCAACTTATCCCTAACATAATCAAGGTGTATGGGCTTTGAATTTTTTTCTGGTACTTTTTTGCTTTCCCAGGATTTATCTGTTTTATTACAGCTCAGTATTTCTTTCTACTGAGTCAAATTCCATCACCTCAAGCAACATGAGTGAGCACAGTATGTTATTGTCAATCATTCTCTACATTTAAGCATCACCAGCTCCATTTTTGAGCAATGGATGAATAAAAAGATCAGCACTAGGCAACACCAGCAAATGATTATATACCAACTTTTATTGTTTTGAAGGGCTGAAGTATTTAATTTACAGAACTAAAAAGTCTTGCTTTTTTAAACTGAACAGGTGGGTTAGTCTGAGGCTAACTTTGGCAGTGTCCCACAAATGACAATGTTAGCCTTCTAGGCAGGGACTTCTACAATTTCAAAATAGTCATTAGGCAGAATCACATAACCACCTTTGCCTGACAGCACGTCTTTTTCCTTCTGAAACTGAACAAGCTCTCGTAGTTTTTCAATCTGTTTTTCCTGACGCCTACATCGCTGCTGGGCAGTCTTAAGTTTCTTCCTCAGTTTATCCACCTGCTCTTCCAGTTGCTGAATTCTTTTTCTCTGATGCACAGTATCCTCTACGGTATAGTTGTGATCACAAAATACAGCAATATTATTGGGAGTGTGAAGTGGTGGCATCAATAATCCAATGCTTGGATCTACCAAACTTGGGTACGTTTGCGGAGGTGGTGGAGGTGAAGGAGAAGGGGGTGTTGGTACTTCAGGTGGTTCTTGCGTGCCTTCAGACTAAAAAGCAAAACAAGAAGATATATTTTACATTTGTTTCATTAAAAGGTAACAATATATTTCAGGCGACAAGCAAGATCACTTTACTTCTTCAAAACTTCATGCTTGAGGAAAATAATAATTTCATTATTTTATTTGCATTAAAACAAGCTTCAAACAGAGATAAGCAAAACCTTCAGGGGAACAATATGCATAGTCAGTTAAAGGCTTTGCAAATGAACAGAATAGAGAAGTCTGCTCTCACCAGAATGTTATCATACCTGAGCTCACTTTGAAAATACTGAATGGACACTGAATAAACTGATACATGTTTAAGATGCCAGTTGTGTAAAAAGGGGAAACTTAGTAATATATGTGCTACAGACTCATCTTTGGTATTTAAGAATCCAGGGACACAATCCTAGTACAGAAGAATTTGTTACCACTGAAGACAGATTAGTTTATATCTGTGTAAATGCTATTCTACATAGAGCATGAAGGATAATTATAAAATTATAAAATTAAAATTATAAAATTATCTTCGGATAACAAAAGAAGCACCCACATGTTCAGAATTGCAACGATGTGAAATACTCAATCCATATTTTTGGGTGCTAAATCCATCACTTCAACTCTACCATATACAGGAAGTCTTCG
This sequence comes from Pseudoxenodon macrops, assembly GCA_032467955.1. Lineage (NCBI taxonomy): Eukaryota > Metazoa > Chordata > Lepidosauria > Squamata > Pseudoxenodontidae > Pseudoxenodon > Pseudoxenodon macrops. The sequence continues at coordinate 275,515 of JANHFT010005657.1, forward strand.
ACTTACAACGGTTCATTTAGTGACCGTTCGAAATTACAACGGCACTAAAAAAGTGACAGGGCTGTTTTATACACTTACAACCGTTGCAGCATCCCCATGGTCACCTGATCAAAAATCAGATGCTTGGCAACTGACTCCTATTTATGACAGTTGCAGTGTTCCAAGTTCACGTGATCACTTTTTACGACCTTCTGACAAGCAAAGTCAATGGGGAAGCCAGATTAATTTAACAACTGTGTTACTAATTTAACAACTGCAGTGATTCATTTAACAACTGTGGCAAGAAAGATGGTCAAATGGGGCAAAATTCACTTAACTGCCTTGCTTAGGAACATAAATTTTGGGCTTGATTGTGGTTGTAAGTCGAGGACTATCTATACTGGACCCAAAAAGCATATAATTACGGGAAGAGGGAAACCCAAAGTAAACTAAATCAGAATCAATTTGTTTTTTTCAAGAAAGCAATCCCACTATCTGAGCGTTAATGCTGGACTAGGAACTGACCCAAATGTGAGGTCAATAGTCTCAAACAGACTTGGAAAGACTGCTAATTTCCAGTCAAAGAATGACTGGAGACTAAGAAACACGGAGAATGGCTCTTAGAAATTTGGACTTAAATGGCTTTGAAGGTAGATGTCCCTAAACACCCGGAGCTGAGTGCCATGTAGCAGCAGACGTAAGATCTTAGTAATTGGTTTAATTGCTGTGGGTATATAATTATTGCCCTGCTTGAAAATCTGATAATCACACTGGAAGCTTCTTATGCTCTTATCCACTTATTTTGTCGTTCAAAGAAGTATAATTAGAAGTAAATATTTAATGTTCTTTACATAGAAATTAACATTCAATAGATCTATTATTAATTTTCCAATTTATGAGAAAAAATGAAATGCTTTTTGATGAAATCTAGGAGTTTTGTCTTAGAATAATTACATTCTATACATTCCCTATAGCAAGAGATCACCAGTGCTCCTAAACATCTGAAAAGATAACTTTAAATAGATAGGATAGCAATCCTATCTGTATAAGGAAGAAATAATAGGCCAGTAGATGAGAGATTGGAGATGAAATTTAGATTTATGAGGATCATGTGATCTTCAGATAGAAATACAGGTAGTCATTTGTTTTAAAATACTATCTTTGTTTCATTTAAACTAATCCTATTACAACAGAAATGAATTTCCATAGTTCTAATTCTTTAATTGATCCTAGTAGATTTAGGTGGTACTAAGAAAGCCTCATTTTTTTCCTTTTATTCATTTATTCTATCCTTCTTTTCTGCTAAGCCATTAAATGTTATAGTTATATTCCCACAACTACTTTTAATGTTTTCCAACATATATGAATGCTCACAAATTCTTCAGGATTATTCTCTAAATAATTACAAAATGCTTTAGGGATTGTTTCTCAGTAATTCTTACTGGACAAAATAAGATTAAATTTCCAGTTCCACCTAGTTTTCCTTTTGTATACTAACAGGAGCAAAAACTGCATATTTAATCCAGTCTAGAGGTCTCTGTTATAGATTCCAGTAGAATATTAGAAACCAGAATGTAATCTATTTCAGTGGAGTAATTTGGAGCATTTGAATAATTTATTATACAGTTATATTTACTGTATAATAAATATTCATCTTACTGTAAGACTGTGATTTACTTTTAAGTTTTTTTTTAAAGGAATATGAACATTTAATCATTCTAGAATTCCAGTTAAAATCTCTACCAGGTCAAGAATATCTGCAGCTACAGTCACTGGCTTCAAAATTCACTTGCCCATTTTGAAGTCAATGACCATAGTTCTTAATTTTCTGTGATTTTAATCTGTTATTTTATAGTTAAATGTTTTTATAGCTCCATGTTTTATTACATTGTGAGAAGCCCAGAATCACCTCAAACTGCAAGATGGGTGGTATATACATTTAATAAATGAATAAAAATAAAAATCTGATTTCAATAATTACAATTGTTTGAAGTACATAATTTGTACTGCGATTATCTTATATACATTAAGAATTTTGAAACTGTTTCATCACTACTAAAGACAAAAAACATTTATCCTCTCCCATTTATTTTAAAGTACATTGCCATTGAAAAGGAACAAAAGTCTATTGTCTAAAACTATGCCTACCTAGGACTAAAACTTGCAACAATAGTTCTTCTATAAGTGCAACAGAGAACATTGTCCATGTCTGTCAGACGGGAATAACCAGATCCATACATAAAGAATTCAATTAGCTACCGGTACTTTATTGTTCATGCCTATTTCACAGCAATCTTCCCAGACTGGCAGTTTGTACCTGAGCCATATTAGACATGGTTCAAAGGCCTTCAAGGGGGATTGGTCCTTGCTCTCTTGTGCCTACATAATGATTCCAGACTAATTCCCCACTTGATTTCTCCCTCTGGTTTGGCCAATCTCTCTCCAACAATGTCTTATTATATAACAACTTTTATATAGATTTGAGAACAGATTTAATCTCCCCCAATTTGGAAGGTTCTCAAGAAAAATAATGATGCATATGTTATTCATATATTATTCAATTCCTGTTCCAGTGTTACATATATTTTGTTTAACTGCTATTTTTTCAACAATCTTTGAAAACTTGTGAAATCTTATCTCAAATTATAATTGATATTATTCTGGTATGTGCTATTTGTATTTTTATATACTAATTAATTACCATAAATACACTTGAATTGAACTGAAACAGATTTATAGATTATTAATGTTACTACATTTCGGTTAAATGCTTCAGTAAGTGAAGCACTAATGACTAATCCATGAGTCAGAGATTATTTCTTTTTTTTACCCTTATCAGTTGCACTGAAAAGTTATTTTGAAATAACTTCATTAAAATGTGTTAAGATTCAGATAACAAGGTGGGTTTTTTCCTGCAAAAAAGAGTCATTTGACTATAATTAATAGTTATAAGAGAAATTTTGGAACTACAGGCTAGAAACATTCAATTCATGAATGTCTACATCATAATGATAGAGGCTGATGAGCTCTCACCTCATCTCCAGGCTTACTGTCTTCCAGAAGTTGATTTTAACATGCATGTTAAATCCTATCCTCCACTAGCAGTATTGAGGAGTTATTAGCTATGCTAAGTCCTGGTTGATGTAGCTAGTCTAAATCCAGAACAAATGTATACAAAAATGTTGTTGCTTTAGATAAAAAATGAGTTGATTACCATGCATTGAACAGCCTATCCAGTGGCAATCTTTCCATTAACATAAGAAAATCCCTAGTGGCAATTTTATATGCAGACCAGAAATACTGAGGGCCTTTGTTGTAATGAAGCCTTCATATTAGTGATGCTACAGCATAAATTGTAAGCCTAGCCATTTAAAACTGGATTATGATTATATTCATTGCACTTTATATTACGATTAAAAGAGCCAGTTTGCTCCAGTGGTTAAGGCACCAGGCTAGAAACAGAGAGACCCTGAGTTCCAGTCATGCCTTAGGCATAAAGCCAGCTTGGACTGAGTGACACTTAGCCATAAAAAGGAAGTAGTGGCAAATCACTTCTGAAAAACTTGCCAAGAAAAACACAGGGATTTGACTAGGCACTCTCCGAGATTTGAATAAAAGTAAACAGAAGAAAAATGAGTAATTAATATAATCAATTGCTTAATTAATGTATATCACAGCCCTTTCCCCAAAACCGCACATATCAACATGTATAGGGTAGTTGTGTTAGTGTCCAACCTAGTATCAAGAATCATTAAACAATCATGTTCAGAATTTCAAGCATCATTAATTAAATAACCAGAAGAAAAAAATAACCTATTAGCAGTTATGTTTTATGGATGGTACATCAAAAATTAAAGATTTAAAAAGATAATATTAATTAACATCCAAATCAGTATGTTTTTTAATGGCATAAAGTGTGTATGTGTGTGTGAGAGTTGCAGCAAAATACCTTGGTCTCATGTAGGATATTGACTTAATATTTATGAAAAACCAGAAAGCTGTCATAAATCAGGGATCCTTAACAGCCCACTACCGGGATGCAATCTGTTCAAAACCGGGCTGCGCAAGCAATGGGTAAGTGCATGTGCGAAGCTGCATCTGTGCAAGCAGTGGGCACTTGAATGGAGGACGCTAGTGAGAATGGAGCTTCACATGAGAGCACGAGCGACCTCCATTCACGCACCCATTTGTGAATAAAAAGACCTGAATAAGGATTAGAGAACAAACAAAAGTATATGATATTATCAAGAAAAGTAAAAGAATTGAAATGGAAATGGGCTGGTTACATAGCAAGAACTGATGGCAGGTGAACCAAGGCAGTCATAGAATGGATCCCACTGATAAAAAGCATCCACAAAAGAGACCTAAAACAAAATGGATCAACAACATCAGCAAGTGTTGTGGGCCCAAATGGCAAAAGAAAACTCAGGACCATAATGGTTGGAAACATGCGGCCCTCATCCTGCAGTGGATAGACAATGGCTAAAATGATAATGATGATTCACCTACGGTAATTAATGCATGCATTTTAGGAGGATAAGGAAAAGACAAAGAGATTCTGTTAAAAGAAAGTTTTATGCTCTGATAAAACAAGGATTATCCATTATACCTTTACATTATACCCTCTAACTTCAAAAATTAAAATATGAGGAATTTTAAATAAAAAATAAAAACTTAAAATATAAGCCAGTTATATAAGATCGATATATATTCTTCCATCAGGTATCATGTGAGTTTTGTTATTTAAAATTGTATTTTAGCATCCAAAATATAGTGCAAAATTGTAAAAGAGCCTGAAAAGGTTGCTGATCTCTAATATAGAAAGTTGCAGATAATTTTTTTTAATCTGTTTTAATCTTTAATTGTTGCATCACTTACTTGTATTAATATAGCTATTTCTTGGATGGAAATAATAACTTATACAAGGACTCCTATTTAGGTTTTTAGTTCTGAAAGGGCTGCTGAGTAGACAAAACAGTACCGTACTTTAAATTTCCACCAAGTCCTGTAGTGGCAATTTGATAGGAAAACTTGTGTCCCACATATCCATTGTTCCAAGCAAATCATTCTCCCCATTTCTCCTTCTTTAGAAAAGAAAACAAAGTGGGACATTATGGTTGCAGCAGCAATATTCTGTCCATAAATATGACATGAGATGGAGTAAGGTGCAGTTGTACAAAACAGGAAATATTTAGTTCTCTTGCAATGGTCCAAAAAATTATCAGATATTGTCTGATGAAGAAGCAATGATCATGTTCTTACATTAACCCATATGAAATCAATCAAATTTAAAAGTATTCTTGCAGGAATGATGAAATATCTAAAAGTGATACAAAAAGCTGTCAGAATTGCAACAATGAATCCATTTTTATTTTATTTTAGAAGAATCCAAAATAAAAAATCAAAGGTGGTAAATGAGTAGAAACAGAATTTTAATTCTTTCTATTATATCAATAGATGAATGTAATACACTTCTGTCTGCACTATATATCAGTCTCCTGTCTTCAAAATACTTTTCCTTAGCAATAGCAGCATTGCCTCCCAGTGTTTTCTGAATTACAGCAGCTTTAAAAATAATTCATAAACTTCACTTACCTTCACATTTGGTTCTGTGTGGCAAAATATTGTTGGCACAGCATTGTCCTTTAATAGTTTGTTGTTACATTCTCTTTTGAAGCAATCTGGAGTAAAGTGTTCAGAACAAATGCTGCTATATTTTGTGGGTTTGAAATTTTTTCTTCTAACAGCAGCTTCCCATTTCTTGCAGAGATCAGGTCTTGTGAGAGGAAACCTACAAATAAAATGTACATCAAACATTTTTTTATTATTAGTATCAAACTGGAAGTGGGAGGGAGAAGAAGAGGAAACACTCACATTTTCACTTAGCTGCAGTCTTAATATGCTTTTAAGAAATTGCCTAAAACATGGTAGGAATCAAGCTTTTGGATTTAATTAAAGGTCTCTATTTTTCTGTTCTCCCAGTAACAGGAGAGGTGCTAATGGAAACCAAAAACAGAACAATCAGTATGTGCAAGATGACTTCCAGTACAGATGTCTCAACATTCAATTTCTAGTGAACAAATTATAGATTCCTCTCTACTCATGGTCTGTGGGAGAACTTCAAAATACTCTGTTTCTATAACTATAATCCATGTTTGTAGAAATGTTTAAGGAACATGCAAAACCCACAAAGATTTATTACTGTCCAAAGAAAACATGTAAATTAAATATAAAAAGCTGAAAATCAGTATTAGAATATATTTTATTAACCCAGATATAGATTTACAGATAGCATGCAAACTTTCAAGTTCTCAAAAGCACATATTCAGTCAAGATGCGCTTGTGGACATTCACAAACGTGCATGTTTTATTTGTAGACTTCCAGCTACACTTATAACCTCTTCTTTGGTGCAGGTCAACTCAGTTTTTATGAGAATAATCCTGAATACTGGGATTGTAAAAAACAGTATAGTAGTTCAACAAACAGACCTGAGTTATATAGATAGTGCTCAATTTACAACTGTTCCTTTAGTGACCATTCAAAGTTACAACATACTGAAAAAAGTGACTTATGACCATTTTTCATACTTATGGCTGTTGCAGTATCCCCTTCGTCACATGATCAATATTCAGACGCTTGGTCACTGACTTGTATTTATGACGGTTTCCGTGTCCCTGGGTCATGTGATCAGCTTTTGTGAATTTCTGACAAGCAAAGTCAATGGGGAAGCCAGATTCATTTAACAATCATGTTATTAGCTTTACACCTGCAATCATTCACTTAACAATGGTAGCAAGAAAGGTTGCAAAATGGGGCAAAACTAATTTAACAAATGACTCGCTTAGCAATATAAACTTTGGGCTCAATTGTGGTTGTAAGTCAAGGACAACCTGTACACCTAAAGCCCAAAAGCAACCATAGGGCTGCTAGCTTACAACCATTTGTTTTACTGAAGTGAAAAAGTCACTTATGGCAATTTTTTACACTTATGATCATTGCAACATCCTCATGGTCACATGATCAAAATTCAGAGACTTGGCAACTAGCATATATTTATGACCGTCGCAGGGTCCCAGGGTCACCTTCTGTAATCTTCTGACAAGCAAAAGTGAATGGGGAAGCCAGATACACTTAACCTTGTGTTACTAAGTTAACAATTGCACAGATTCACTTAACCGTGACAAGAAGGGTCCTAAAATAGGAAAAAATGTACTTAACTACTGTCTTGTTTACCAACAGAAATTAAAGGCACAATTATAGTCAGGTCAAGAACTAGTTGTATAGGTAGTCCTCAATGTACGACAATTGAGCTCAAAATTTATGTTGCTAAGTGAGAAATGTATTAAGTGAGTTTTGTCCCATTTTACAACTTCTCTCGTCACATTTGTTAAGTGAACCGCTGCAGTTATTAAATTAGTAACACGGTTGTTAAGTGAATCTGGTTTCCTCATCGACTTTATTTGTCAGAAGAGTGCAAAAAGATACTCACATGACCCCAAGACTTTGCAACCATCATAAATGTGAGTCCTTTGTCAAGCATCCAAATGTAAAATACATGACTATGGGGATGCTGCCACGGTCGTAAGTGTGAAAAATGGTCATAAGTCACTTTTTTCCGTGTTGTTGTAACTTGGAACGGTCACTAAGAGTTGTTGTAAGTCGAAGACTACCTGTACACCTAAAGCCCAAAAGCAGCCCTAGGTCTACTTGCTTTCAACAAAACTAGAACTTTCTTTGCTTTATTGGGGGTGGGAGGACTTTATTAGACCAGCCAGCATTCAAGTGCAATACCAGGGTCAAAAGCAGGGAGGGCAATCCCTATCGATCCTGCTTTGCCGATTCTTAATCATGATTATTTTAAGCAATCATTGGTAAACACTCCCTCCCAGCCTGTCAGAAAAGTTGAAGCGCCGCTTTGCTGTTATTGACGGTTGAACAAGCGCGCGCTTGCGCGCGTTCGATTCCACCAGTCAGGCACGTCTCGAGCCTTACTTTTTAAAGAAAAAAAAAACACGAAAGGACCCAGTAAGCGCACTTAGCCCCGCCTTCTCGCCGACCTCCAGAGAGGCCGCGCACTATTTAAAGTCCCTCCCCCTTTGGGCCGCGCAGGCGCTCTGGCTCCGCCTTCCTGTTCGCGAAGCGAATGCTATCTTCTTCTCCCGCCTGGTCGAGAGACGCTTTCCC
>JANHFT010005657.1:284662-302551 GCA_032467955.1 Pseudoxenodon macrops
AAGATTCTGTGCAATTCGGAGAGGCCCCAGATCACACTCCTGGCTGACCCTGCCCACCCCACCCCTCCCAGGAATCCCCACGCGGCCTGTTTTGGATACAAGTAAGTGCAGGGTCCCATGCGGAGGCTCGGTGAGAGTGAAAAACGGGCCTACTGGAAGTTCAGGGCCTCTGGAGCCTGAGGAAGCTGTTTTCGCCTCCCAGAGGCTCGAGGAAAGTCTCCGGAGCCCAGGGAGGGCAAAAAGCCCCCCTCCCCTAAGGTGCAGAAGGCTGACTAGGCCATGCCCACCATGGCCATGCCCACCCAGCAACCGGGCAGAGATCCCCTTGCTAAAAATTTTGAAACCCACTCCTGAATGATATGTTAAGAACATAAACAGACACGTCCGGTGAGATTTAATTCCGACTAACCATAATCGGCTACTGCTTCCGAGACGTCCACAAGCAGGACTGAGATGAATAGCCTTCTCCTGCATTTTCCCCGCAATCGGTATTTTAAAACATGTTTCTTTTCATGCTGGAAACAGCACATAAACACCTGGACTAGCAGTCAGGCTAGACGGCTTACCTAAGCTCATTGGAAGCTGATTAACAGTTTGCAGAATTTGTATCTATGAGGTAAGTGGGATTCACTTACCTTCTCTACTGGTTTGCAAATGTATAGCCCACGCACACTCTCGCTTCACTCGCACATGCCTGACCTGCGTATACGCAGTACTTACGTGTGATGTCAGGGTGGTCGGGCAGAGCCTCCCACAATCTCCGCTACCAGTTCGCGCGATCCAGAGCAGGGGTGGGTTCTAACTTACCTCGCTGCCATTTTGCTGCCTCCCGCGCCGTGTGGGCGCTTCGCAGGCGCTTCGCAGGCATGCACATGCACAGTACAAACAAATTCCAAAAAATTCACACACACACCCAGAAAAGGCCAAAAACAAGATGGCAACGCATGCACAGTGCTGGAAACTCGGCTTCTGCGCATGCACAGAAGGAAAAAAAACCCAGAATTTTTTTTAAAAAAAGATGGTGGTGTCCACGGACCAGAACCGGTTCTGTGACGTCACCAGCAGCTTACTACCTGCTCTATAGAATGGGTCGGAACCAGTGGGAACCCACCTCTGATCCAGAGAGAACCAGCTGAATACCACCACTGAGTTGAAGACAAACGAAGAGACCCCCAATAGATGATCTCAAACTTTTTGCTCCCACACCTAAGGAAGCAACCCACTCCCTAAGATGATGTTTAGAGCCCAGCTCACTTCACTGTGTGGTGATGCTTCAAGCTATTATCTTTTCTATCTAATGGCATCTGATTATATCATCCTTAGATAAGCAAAGAAGGAGGTCTCTCTTTGTCCATCCATTATTCTCAAAGGAATGGAGTGACGAGAGAGGAAGAGAACGGTAAGTAACTTTTCAGAAGAATGATTGGTTATTTCCTAATCGACAATTGGCAATTTAAGTCATGCCTCTATTAATCTATTCTTGTGCAATGCCCACATCATTAACATCCCATTGTGCATTCTTAGTGTCTTGGAATGAATGAATGAATGAAGAATGAGGACAGAGCAGACTGAAGTTCAGGATAACCATTCATGCAACGCAAACATAAAAATATGGGCGAAGTAATAATAATACTTCTAATGTGCATGGATGCACATGCAGGCATTCATGAGCTATAAACCGAATTACTATAATTAAGATTTTAAAATAGATTGCATCTCCCTTGGTGAAGTAGACAATGTGCTCATTTGGTCTGCTGTCTCAGGTTTAAATAAAGTACACTATAAATAGAGGTACAGGTGACCCTGGAAGGAAGGAGATCCAGGTTCTTATCCAACCTCTCACTGCGTCCTTCTTCACAAGGTTGTTACTATGAGTGCTGCCTTGAGCTCCAATACAAAAAATGGGATATAAATCAAACCAGTGGTGAAATCCAATTGTTTTTACTACTGGTTCTGTGGGCGTGGCTTGGTGGGCGTGGCAGGGAAAGGATACTGCAAAATCCACCATTCCCTCCCCACTCATGGGGGAAGGATATTGCAAAATCTCCATTCCCACCTCACTCTGGGGTCAGCTAGAGGTGCAGAGGTGGGTTCCTACTGGTTCTATCCGGTTCTATAGAGTAGGTAATAACTCCGTGGTGCTGTTACGGAGCCGGTTCCATCGGTGTCTCCATGGGCGCCACCATCTTGGATTTTGCTTGTGCGCATGTGCAGAAGCTACTTTTTGCTAGTTTTTTATTGCTGTGCATGCACGTGTGCACACACAGCGCAACCCTGAGCAAACCAGCAGCAAAAAGAAGCAGAACCCACCCCTGTAGAAGTGGTATTTGCCGGTTCTCTGAACTACTCAAAATTTCCGCTACCGGTTCTCCAGAACTTGTCAGAACCTGCTGGATTTCACCCCTGCTCTCAGGGTTATTTCAAATGCCTGGAAGTTGTGGGGATCTGGATGGTGAAGAATGAGCTTAACCCTAGCAAGACTGAATGGCACTTCTTTTTTTTCCTATCTTAAAAATCTTGTAGGAGGTTTTTGGCTTAAGGGCAGAAATGCCTCTTTATCAACAGGTAAAAGATAGCTTATGGCTGCCTCAGGCATGATTTGTGGTTAAGATAAAAGCTACAATGTGTAGGACAAAAAACAGAGCTGCCAGGTAATGTTTGTCTAGTGCTTATATGCACATTGGTAAAAGCTCATTGGCAACACCTCCTTGCTGAACACAGGTAGTCCTTGACTTACAACAGTTCATTTAGTGACCATTCAAAATTACAACAGCACCGAAAAAAGTGACTTAGGACCGTGTTTCACACTTAATGACTGTTGCAGCATCCCCATGGTTCAGACGCTTGGCCATTGGTTCATATTTATGACTCTTGCAGTGTCCCGGGGTCATGTGATCCCCTTTTGCGACCTGACAAGCAAAGTCAAGGGAGAAGCCAGATTCACTTAACAACCATGTCTCCCTTACTTTAACAACCACAGTGATTCACTTAACAACTGTGACAAGAAGGGTCATAAAATTGGGCAAAAATCACTTAACAAATGTCTCCCTTAGCCGCAGAAATCTCATGCTCAATTGTGGTCGTAAGTCAAGGACTACCTGTATAAGTAGCCTAGTTCCTATTTCCCCCACTGCATTTCCTTTCTAGTGGCTCTGTATTTCTAAAGGGAAAAGCCCTTTTTTTCAAAACGGAAAAGTCTTTTCTTGAAATGGGGATGAAAGCAGGAAGGCTCTTAAGACGAAGACATTGCAAGATTAGGGTCACTCTCTTCTTTTTTCCCGGCTAGACAAAGCCATAGCAGCTTGGCCATGATGACCTACTATAGGTAGTCCTCGGCTTACGACCACAATTGAGCCCAAAAATGTATGTTGTTGAGACACATTTTAAGCGAGTTTTGCCCCGTCTTACAACCTTTTTTGCCACAATTGTTAAGTGAATCAACGCAGTGGATACGTTAGTAACCTAGTTGTTAAGTGAATCCGGTTTCTTGTCAGGTCGCAAAAGGTGATGACAATGGCCTCGGGACACTGTGAGGGTCATAAATATAAATCAGTTGCCAAACGTCTGAATTTTTGAACCCCCCCTGATCATGGGGATGTCGCAATGGTCATAACTGTGCAAAAGTCACCTTTTCCAGTTCCCTTTGAACGGTCACTAAACAAACTGTTGTAAGTCGAGGACTGCTTGTAGTTGCCCGCACGCACTTTTACTTTGCCCGTTTATCGGATCGTGCATTGGACTGCTGCTGTGTAAGTGGGGGGGAGGGAGAGGATAGGGGAAGGAAACGGGCACCTTTCAGCCCCTGGTTTTCAGGCGAATCTAGTAGCCCGCGCGAATTAGCCTGAACCCAAAGTGTCCCCGCCACAGTGCACCATCAGGGGGGAGATAAAAGTTTCGCGGCGAGATTTCGCTTTGGTTTCTCTTATCAGCCTTCGGGAAGCCCCGTTTTATTCGCTCTCAAACGCGAAGCCCCGTTTTATTCGGGAAGAAGGGAGCGAAGAAAGCCAAGGAAGGAAGACGGAACCAGGCGACGCGGCTCCGTCGCTCCGCCCCTCCGCCGCCGAGCCGAGAGGGCCGCGTGTGGCCGCCGCAGCCACAGCCAAGAAAGGCGGAGTAGCGGGAGCTGCTACTAGGGCGAGGCATTTTGACATCAGTTCCTCTGGCTGGAAAGGGAAGAGAAAAAAAAGAGAGTTTTCTCCCCCCTTTTCAAAGCCTCAAGTCGAAAGCGCCGAGCCCAGGGCGGTTTGCCTCAGGGGCGGAAGATGGAGAGCCGGCGCCGGGCGTGAAAAACTCGCTGCAGCCTCCGGCGCGCTGAGTAGCGGAGCTCGCGGCCGGGACCGCATCGTTTCCTCTTTCTGGAAGCCAGGCAGAGCTGGGGACTGGCGGCCGCGGCCACTCCAAACCCGCCGCCGTCCCGCCCAGCATGAGCAGCGGCGGCGGGCGCACTGGCGCCCGCGTGGCTGTGAAGATGGAGGTAGCACCTTACTACGGCGAAGAAGGCTTGGAGCTGCTCCCGGACTTCGTGCAGCTGCCGGGTTTCGGTGGCGGGCCCGGAACCGGAGGACCGACGGGACTTGAACCGCCTGAGGAAAGCGGGGCGCTTCAACAACGCAAATTGCTTCTCGTAGGAAAGCCGCCGCCGCCGCCGCCGCCTCCGCCTCCTCGGGATTTGGCGGCGGCCACCCCGGGTAATGCCACCTTGCCCCCGGCCGGGCCGTTCTTGCGTCCCCGCGGCGGCACCAGCAGCGCCGTGCACCGCCTCATTCAGGAGACCACCGTCGGCGCCGGCCCTGTGGTGGGCCCAGCCGTTTTGCAGCCTTTGCTGAAGCTGCCGGCGGCCGCCGACTTGGAACAATTGCTAATCCAAGCGGGGAGTCCGGGCCTCGCCGGCCCATCCAGCCCCACCGGCGGAGGCCCCTCGGTGGCGACGGCCGGCGGGGCGCCTTTCTTATACCGGTCTCCGCAACCCTCGGCTCCGCCGCATGCGGTGACGCAGGAACAGGAGGGCTTCGCCGACGGCTTCGTGAAAGCTCTGGCCGATTTGCACAAACAGAACCAATTGCTCGGGGTGTCCCCGGCGCCTCTCTCGCCTACCCAGCACCCGGGAGGGCCCTGCTGCCCGGCCTCCAGGCAGGATTCCCCCGCCGTCTACACCACCTTAGGCAACTTCAACCCGGCCAGCCCATCGGCCGGCGGCGCTTTTTTCACTCCCCAGGCTGTGGCTCGTTTGCCCGCGCCCGGCTCGACCGGCAGGGCTTTGGAAGAGCCGCAGACTGTACCGGAAGCGCCTGTAATAGTGTCAGCTCCGCCGCCGCCGCCGCCGCCGCCTCTTTCGGGGCTTTCGTCCGGGGAGTCTCCTCCGCCGTCTTCCTCCTTATCCCCGCTGGACGCAGAGAGCCAAGAGCGCCTGAAAGCTGAGCGCAAAAGACTGCGCAACCGTATCGCGGCTTCCAAGTGTCGTCGGCGCAAACTGGAGCGCATCGCCCGCTTGGAGGAGAAAGTCAAAGCGCTCAAAGGCCAAAACGCCGAGTTGGCCGCCACCGCCAGCCTCCTGCGCGCCCAGGTCACCCAGTTGCAAGGTCGAGTCCGGAGCCACCTCTCCAGTGGCTGTCACATCAACGCCGCCCCAGCCCCCGCGCAGACCTTGGCAGTGGCTGTTCAGCCCCCTGGCAGGGAGGCACCCACAGAGCCGGAGACCAGTGCTTGCTGAAAGCGTGTGACTCCCCCCCTCCCCGAACAAGGAGAGATCCATCCTGCGCCCAACTTTGCCATGCATGCATGGCAGAAAGGGGATTCGACCTTGATCATGGTCTTGGGAAGGGCCATGGGAGCCCTGCCTTCCGTTTCACATCCTTTGGCTTCTGCAGAGTTCCTCATTCATCTGAAAAGCTGAAGTAGACAGGGAAAGGTTCCGCTTCTGCCAGAACATGCAGGTATCTTAACCAGTTTCTGATAGAAGTCGGAAGAGCCAGAGAAAAACTTGGTGTAATGGCAGAGGGAGAAATGTGCCAGAAAGAATATCCCATGGAACAGAGCCGGACTTCACAGTGTTAGCCTTTCTAGAAACAACTTCTTAAAAAATAACAACTGTCATCCTTAACTAAAGGTTGGCAGTTTCAAGCATCTCCAGCAACTAGTAACTAGAGCCAGCCGCCTAAGTAATGAAAGTAATACTGAAATTGGTAATAACCAGCTGAAAGTATTGCTCTTGGGTACTTTTCAAGAGGCCAGACAAATGCAGAAACCTTCAGAGGGAAAGAGGGAAATGTCAAGCTTTTCCAATTGAAGCCCCTCTGACCACCTTCAGCCTGTGAAGAAGTCTGGGGCTGGATTCTTTCTTGGTCTTCTGAAAGCTCCAGCTTATTTTTCTAGCTTTCTTGCCCTGCTTAAAACGAAGAACCAGAGCTTTGCTGACTAGATGTAAAAATATGTCTTGTTGCTGGAAATCCAAAGGTCTCTTCAAAGATCATACCTGTGGACAAAAGTTATCTTTGTGGAAGACTTTTATATGTTCTGAAAGATTCTTACATTTTATTTTCATTCTGTGGTTGAAGGTCACTGAGTGTAACATGTATTAGCATTTCTGCAAAAAGAAAAAGAAAAAAGTTACCAAGGATGGTTAAAGACACTCCAGTATGTTTTGTTGAGGGTGTATATTTACAGCTAATGAACAGTGTGGATTTTCTAAGATGGGATATTAAGGGAATAGTAATATGTTTGTATATCATGCATATTGCTAGTTATTTCAGTAGATGAATCATATTTTTAAGAGAGAGAGCAGCTCTAGAATTCGCCAGTGGATAGAGTTGTGAAATGTTTTTCAACATTTAGAAGACTTGCGCAAAGTTAAATGAATTTTGTGTACAGACTATTTGTTTTTTTTCTTGCTGTAGAGGTTCTCTAGATTTGCTAAACGCTTGAGAGACACTAAATTTATATGTTTAGGACGTACTACGGAGTATGTGGCTGGGCAATTTTTCTTGATGAACAAAAGAAAGCAGTCACATAATTTGTCGCTATGAAAATGTTGCCATTCAAGCTAATTTCACATTTCTGATGCTAGAGATTTAGCCTACTATGCCACATAAAATATTTATTTAAAAAGCAGATTTTAAGAAAATGCTTTTCACCCCTAGATCTATGAGCTCTATATTATTTCTTGTGCCAGCATAAAGTTGGGGTATGGGTGCACTTATTTATGAAAACTATAGGATATCTGTTTATTTTTATAACATGCAAGGCGATAAATGAAATCTTTTTGAAGAAAAATATCAAATGTTTTATCTTTTACAGTATACATTCCAGCTGTGATTGTTCTCAGTATGATCACAACTATAGTGCTATACAGAGAGAGAAAATTGGATTTAAAAAAAAGATAAATCAGTTAATTGAATTCATGGACAAAATTAATAGAAATGTAGATAGCCATATATTTTTAGAAGAACTATGTATAAGCTATTTTATTTTATCCAAAATGGAAAAAAAACAGTTCTCAGGATGGGTGGTGGAAAGTAAATTTATAAGCTGAGTTTGAAAGGTTTATTGAGTTTTATTTTAAAATGGGATTAGAAATAAGCATTGTTTCTTGCTTTTTTAAAGGGTTTTGATGGTTTTGTTAGTATTTATTAGTAACTCTGCCAAATTGTTTATCGTAGATGACAGCCTTACCTACCAACCTATTTCATTGTATAAGTTCAGATAATAGTTTTTACCTTTCTCCAAATGCAGTTTTCTTATGTCCTGTGGTTTTATTTTCTGTTTCAGTTATAACTTTCCATGCAGTAAAAACCGGTGCCTGGATATTTGCCTGGAAATATTGTGTCAAAAAGATACTAGGGCACAGTTGATTATTCTTTCATGCAGCAGTATTGACATAACCTGCTTGATTGATAGGTTGATACGGTATTTATCCTAGATTTAGATGGATACCTATCAGGGAGTCAGTTTTTCAAGGGGGGGGGGAATGGCAATTAAGAGCTTTTGACTTGGAATCCTATCACTGCAAGTGTGAAATAATCTATCTTGGCATTTTAGGAGTAGAGATAAAATTGGTGAAGGAAACCTACATTAATTTGATTAAACCATCTTGTACTGATTGACAAAGTTACTTTAATAATATATTCTTTATCTTTTTCCCATATGTGATTATTTTTTTCTTGTTTTGAATGCAAATTTATACTAGTATTTTCATTAGTATGAATAATTTTCTTTCCAATTTTGTTAACAGTTCAAAATAAGATGTTTTCAAATGTTCTCTAGAAGATGCAATCCTGAAATAGGAGAATTTCTCAGGTAAGTTCTGTACTGGAATATTGCGTTTTGGAAAAGGAGCTTAGAGAAATCATTATTCCTACTTCAAAAACAGCATCCTATTCTTAATTTCTTCAAAAAAAGACACATCATAACTGAAGCTGCTTTGATCTTGGCACTCAGATCATTCATTATCTTGTTAATGCTGTATGTATGTTGTAACAGTTTTTGCCAAAAACATGGTGTGCTTGAAATATTTGCAGTATTCTAAATTGTTTGCGTTTTTCTAGCCTATTTGGCAAATATTGCCAATGTATGCAGTTTTTGAAGCTTTTTTTCTGTGGGAATTTCTCTAAATACAATGTATTTTGAACACAATTTCCGGATGTCATATTTTTAATATTGAGTTTTTTTCCATGTACTAACCAATTTGCCAGTGTCTTTGAAATCCTGTTTACATGCTGCACCATTTGTTGGTTGACTATCCATTATTGGTGATGAATTGGGAATATACTTATTCCCAAGGGAAGAAGTTTCACCCTTATGCAAATTTCACCCTTACGTTTTTCTCATCTGTTCTGATTACTGTGGTTTTTTTCCTTTTTGCATGTGCCTCTGAACTACTATTAGAGAGCTATTTGATTTGTTTTTCTACACTTTGTCTCTTGCACTTTAAGTAATTATAAAAACAACCCATTCCCCCAAATTCTAGACTAAATGGTACTCACCTGTCTTAAGAATTCATTAGGCAAATATCCCATTCTATATTGTTGATGGTTCAGAAGATGTCCATTGTTGAAATTGGCATAAAATCTTGTTACAAGGGGGGGAAAAGATGTATTTTGGGGGATTTGAAATCTTTTCCTTGAGTTTTAACAGGAAGAGTTGTTTGGCAGCTGGTTTTCTTGTGCACTTCTCCACTTCATGTGAACACTCAGGTGATTGTGTGGCTAAAAAGGCTGACTAATTTTGTTGCTAACTTGGTGAGTGATGATGTATCACGACTCTTTTCCAATGGTTCTTTTTTAACTTACCAGTGGAATCATTTTTGGTTCTATTTTGGAATGGTTGTCATTGATAGAAATGTACATTCATTTGTGGACTTACTCTGAAAACACCACTCATTATTACAGGTTTTGTAGGGATTGATGTAAAACACTGCATGTTTTCACAGCAGGATTTTTATTCATTGTAAGAAAACTGTTGTTGGCTTTATGAGAACTCCACTGTTAGCCTGAAAATTTTGATTGAATGAATTTTTTTTTCATTAGAAATGTTAGTGGGCCATTGGCTTTAATTATGATAGCGTATTTTTTTCCTGGAAGTTGTAGAACATTTGTTAGTATTAAATGTATTAGGATTAAAAGACATTAGGGCAAGTGTCAAGCAAATTCATATATGTTTAAACTCCATGATTTTAGTCAGAGGATCTTTTATAATTTGCCATGGAAATCACTGCAATATAAGAGTGTTTGCATTTTGCTGGAGCATTGCTTAGCTTTTTATATTGCTGCCAGAAAGCATTTTAATAATATGTATCTGGAACAGAAGGATGTAAAAATCAAACATAGGCCCTGGTGCATATTACTGTAATTTCTTGCTTTCTGTTGCAAAGCTGAATCTGTTTGAGTATGACAATATTTCTATTGCTCAATAGACTTCAAAGTGATTTTTGCTGTGTTAATTGTTGTCAGTATTTCCCCACTGCCGAGCAGTTGTACTGTAAATAAACACCTGCTCCTTTGATCAGAGGTATTTAACTTGATAACTGGCTGTAATTTTTGCAGTCAGACATTCAGATGCAATCATATAATTTTTGTCTTTTGCATTTTTAAGTGTATTGTTTTGTTTTTTTTAAATAGTATAATTTTAGGTTTAAGACTGTTTCTATGCATGATCAGTCTAAAAATGCTTATTTAGCAATTCTGTGGAGGACAGAATTAGTTTTGTAGATTTGAAAGATTTGGGGCAAGGGAAGTTTATATAATAGTTAACCAACCTGTCTTATGTATGATGCCTTCAGGCAATTTGTTCAGATGAGCTTGAGTTATATTTTCCTTTTTGGAAGCAATACTCAAGTTGTCTAAGAATCTGCTAGGTGGGGTGTGAGTAATCCCTCTTAGATAACGTATAGTTTTAACCTTTTGTGTAGTCTGAAACATAAACTGAAAACTTGACATGATAGATGAAAAATGTCTGTTATATTAGATAATGCAGTTATTAAATGGATAATATTTAAAATGTCTCCATCAGGAGTACTTCTACTGAGATTGAGTTGTAGAAATTTGTAGTACACTGGTAACCTTTTTTTATTGATGCTAACTCAGTATGGTTTCCAGAGGAGCTGCTGTTTCTGATGAAGCTTTAATAGTGAATTCCTGGATTATCTCATGATAACTATACTACTTTGAAACAAACTAAAGCTAATAGTTTAAAATAAAAAGCAGATACCTATGTTTCTCTAAGAAAAGCATAAATCTGATATTTTAAGCCTTTTTCCTCCAAACATAGCATTCCCATATAACATTCTGGAAGATTTATTGGTAAGGAGGTATTCATAGGATTGTACCTTTTAAGGGTCTCTAGCTCCCTGGTTCCCATCTTTGACCCACTGGTCTTCACTGATTGATTAGTACACACTATTACCTCACAGAATTCTGAAATTCCTTGGGTGAAGTAATGTGTCATAAAAACCCCCAGAGTTGATCAGTCTCAAGAAGAGACCTAGTTATTGATCTATACCAGGCCTGTCTCTTTCTGAAATTTGATACAAATAAGCTGTTTTTCTTGCTTAGGAGCAAGAAAAGTTGTGTTTTTAGAAGAATAAGGTAATCCAACCATCTGAGAAGTGAACAAGTATGTGCATATATGTGTTTAAGAATACACATCATGAGTTGAATTCCGAATTAATTATACTTCATGCTCAGACCTATGAAGTTGGTGGGAATTTAGGTAGTTTAGTAGTAAATGCGGTTAAATATTTATCCAGCATTAACATTTAATCTCGCAAAGCTACCTTTTTATATTAGAGACATATATAATTGATTTATTTTTATGCTGAAGACATACCTTGAATTGGGACTGACTTCAGGCTTAGCGATGATCAAGGTAATTCCCCGAGGCAGAAAGAGTTTTGACAGGATTGGGTTTCTCTGTGCAGTCTTTTTTGGGTTCTACTTAAAAGTGACTTAACAGTTTTGACTTTTGGATGGTTTTCTAGAAGCAGAATTTTCTGTAATCTGAATATCTAGAATTAGGTTCCTGGAAGTAGATTGAACTCAAAGCTGGTTCACACAAGTAGAATGTAATGGGGTCAAAGAAGAAAAAAGCAGGATGTCAGGCGTGAAATTCAAACATTTTCCCTACCGGTTCTGTGGGCGTGGCTTGGTGGGCGTAGCAGGGGAAGGTTACTGCAAAATCTCCATTCCCACCCCACTCCAGGGAAAAGATATTGGAAAATCTCCATTCCTACCCCACTCTGGGGCCAGCCACAGATGGTATTTGCTGGTTCTCTGAACTACTCAAAACGTCTGTTACCAGTTCTCCTGAACCTGTCAAAACCTGCTGAATTTCACCCCTGCAGGATGTGTGTCTATATGAAATTAAACCCCTCACCAATCACATTAAGCAATTTGTAGTTGCTTAAGATTTGGAGTGGGGTTTTGATTTCATTCTGAAAATAAATACCAGTATCCCAATTCGACTATCTTTCCTTGTTTTCTTATTGAATTCTACCCCTCTAAGATATAAAAATACTGCCGATGGCCTCACAGTCTTATCTGAAGCCACCATAATTACAAATATTCAAATGAAGTATTTGAAATAGTACCAAATAATGCCATTTTAAATGATAAGAAATCATAGGAAAGGGGTATTCCTGTGCCTTTAAAACAAGCATGCAAGTTAAGCCTTTCGTATCTTGCTAGTGTACCACTTAGTTTCAGAGCTAAGAATGATACAGGGTTTGTTGTACAGTTTTTGAAATATTATCTGAAGGCAGAAAGTTGTGCCATGATCGTACTGCAGTTATAGATAGGTCAGACAAGAGACCAGTGTCACTCCAAAAACACTGACTGCAGGATATGATCATATGGTGAAGGAGGTAAATGGACTTGTCTGAGTCTGTTGTCTCTTAATTGCTTAGCAGTTAACATTTGTGATATGATGGTAGCTAAGCATTGTAAAAAAAACCACCATGGCATTATTAAAGAAATTGTTAAGAGAGATGGTCCTTTCAGAGACTGTTGCAAGACTGAGAATCAAAATAAATGGATACTCCCCTTAGCAAGAGGATACAAAGCGTGAAGGGACATTGATCTCTCCAGACTTCTGTATTGGAACTGCTGGTTCTTAATTTCATAAATGATCTGAAGTTAGAGATGACAGTGATTGCTCAGGATACCAAATTCTTTAGTGTTTTGCTCAAACAGTACAAAAAAAAAAATCCAAACAGCAAAGCATTCCAAAAAGCTTTCTCCAAATGGGCACTGAAATAGCACATTCCATTAAATGTAGGCAACTTTACAGCAATGCACATACACACGCACACACACACACACTCCAACTGCACATACATTTGAGCTGATGACTAATAAGGAAAGATATCTTAGGGTTGTGATAGCTCATTGAAAATCTTGGCAGTTTGCAGTTTTCATCAAAAGAGCCAATTCTGTGTTGGTGGTGGAAATATGGAAATCATATATAAAACTGTCAGTGTCATAATGCCTTTTACAAATTTATGGTGTAACCACTGGGCATAGTTCTGGATAATGCACTGGAAATAATTTTTGCCTCCTTGTCTGAAATAATGTGTCCCTATTTCAGAATTAGCTATTTTTAATAACTTTTTTCTTTAATCTGGCATTCTTTTGTTCTTGCTCTGCTTCTGTTTCCTACAGTAGCCTGACAGATGAATTGAAGAGATACAGTGAATATATATTTTATAGGTATATTTTGTACTGTCGGAAGCATGTTGGCTTTATTTGACGAGCATCATACTGTATTGCTTATTTTATATTGTACTTCTAGGTGGTATTCAGATGTGTCAAGATTTTGAGATGTAGAGAGGGAAGATGCATTTATGAAGGCTGATGTTCTGGAAACATATATAGAATAACAGAGTTGGAAGGGACCTTGGAGGTCTTCTAGTCCAACCCCCTGCCTAGGCAGGAAAC
Source organism: Pseudoxenodon macrops (assembly GCA_032467955.1). Classification (NCBI taxonomy): domain Eukaryota; kingdom Metazoa; phylum Chordata; class Lepidosauria; order Squamata; family Pseudoxenodontidae; genus Pseudoxenodon; species Pseudoxenodon macrops. The sequence goes on from JANHFT010005657.1 coordinate 298,087, forward strand.
CCTACACCACTTCAGAACCAAACTAGAAAGTGGTTCCAGTTACTGTTTTATAAACAGAGTCTTCAGATCTAAGGCCCAAGGGCTGGTATATGGTCAATAGTTGCAAACAAAACCTCCAGTTTAGTAGAAGGAACAGGTGGGAGTTGCAGAAATGATTACAGTACTTGTCTGTAGAGAAGTAAGCTTTATTTAATTCATAGTGACTTTCTTCAAGTAAACGCACTGGATTGTGAACTCACATGTTAATAGTGAAATCCTCATTCACAATTTCCGGCTTTGGTTTGCTTTTATGGCATTGAAACATTTGCATGGAATGGTATATGAAACATAAAATACAGGACAGTAAAAATGCATTCAGGTCATGTATTTTTTTTTCATAACGTTCATAATGTGTAGAACTAAAAGGTGTTTAATTATTATTGACACATCTTTTTAAAGTAACACATAATTCTACTTGATTAAATGTGTATCTTGCTTTAGTGTAGTGAGTGATTGAGGAAATAAAAGTGCTACACCTTTTTCATTGACTGGTGATTTAAATCCATGTTTACAAGAATACTCCAAATTTATACTGCCAAGGAGCAGTTAGCTTTTGTTTCCTTATGAACTGAGTTTGTGGATGTTTTTTTATTCAGTGCAGCAGTTGGAAATCGTGCAATGCTAATTTCAAACCTGCTGTTGTTGCAAATAGTGGATCTTTTGTCTGTGACTCCACGGGAACAGGATTAGATCTTCAAATCTTTGTGTTAAGCACTTACGACTAAAAGGCGACTTGCCTTGTATGTCTAACCAATAGGGCATCTCTGCCTGATGGGGACTAATGTGGACATTCTCTGGTTTTTATCACTTTCTAACCAGAATAATTAATGAGACTGAAATGAAAAAGTGGGAGATAATGGGTGTTCTGGAATGTATAACATTCTTGTGCTGACATTGTTTACATAAAAAAAAAAAGATTACATTTATGAGTTTGTAATCTCTAATGTGCAATTTTGTATATGTTGTGTTAAAACTATGTTTATAAGATACTGTATGTAAAAAAATACTTGACGGAGTATTTGATATAAACATCAGAACATTAAAATGTCTTTATATTCATACTAATTTTGTATGTGTTCTTTTTATCTTCCCAAAATGGAAGCACCAAAATTAGCACTAGCTGAAAATCACTGCCTTTAGTCCTATGGAGATCCTGGCAAAGAGGGGCATTGGAACGTACAGGAGTGTGTATGAAGCCCTGTTTGTTGGCTAATTAAAATGTCTTTATATTCATACTAATTATTGTATGTGTTCTTCTTTTTATCTTCCCAAAATGGAAGCACCAAAATTAGCACTAGCTGAAAATCACTGCCTTTAGTCAAGGGGTGGGTTTTGCTGCCGGTTTGTTCAGGGTCGTGCCTTGTGCGTGCCCGCGCAGCAATCAAAAAATAGCTTCTGTGCATGCGCAGAAGCAAAATCCAAAATGGCAGCACCCATGGAGACACCGAAGGAACCGGCTCTGTGACATCATCGCTGAGTTACTACCAGTTCTAAAGAACTGGTTAGAACCGGTAGGAACCCACCTCTGCTTTAGTCCTATGGAGATCCTGGGAAAGAGGGTCTTTGGAACTCACAGGAGTGTGTATGAAGCCCTGTTAATTGGTTAATTAAAGCAGCTGCCTCTTTCTTCAATCTCATTTGGGTATTTCAAGCTGGCCCCACTCTATGCCTGCTGGTATACACAGCTATTTCATTTTGCTGGGGGGGGGGAAAAGAAATTAGAATAGTTGTGAATGCATATGCATACATTCATAGCTAGTTTATGAAACAGCTGCACACTTTGGAAAAAAGTTGTCTTAATGAGCCAAAGACAAATGCTTCTTATATATTCCTATACATTACATAAAACTCCCATTAAAGGGTTTGCACAGACCTAACTGCCAAGGTAAAACGTACATATACATTGGAAAAGATACGTTGCCAATTTAGAGATCAGCATCTAAGCATGTGAGTTTGACTAAGTTTAAAGAGAGAATTATGGATACTGTGTACTTTAAAGAGAGAATTATAGATACTGTGTACCTTTCTGAAATGAAAATACACAAATATCTCTCTAGATATTTTTGTGATCAAATGCCTACTCATAAAATAGCTATTTTGGGGAAAAATATGAACATTGAAACAAATTAAAGTAGTTTGAAATTTACACATAAATCTATACAAATAGTAATAGTACTTAATATTAAGTACTATTAATCACTGCCTCCTGTGTTAAAAAATGTCTTACGTATTTGTTATATTTGTGCTCTAGCTTACATGACTGATCTATCCAATCAGTGCCAGGCCTTCTTCAGTGTTCAGCCATGTAACCTGCTCTCTTGACCTAATTTCTTGTGTATATTTAGATCTTATTTTCACCCAAAGATACCATTCTGTGCTAAGGGGTCTTTATATACACATACACCTATACATACACAGACAGGCAAAGACAGACTGGGAAGTTGCGAGTTTTGTCCTGTGCAGTACAAGCACTGAAACAACCTGTATATTCCAAGTGATGTAGAATTCCATTAAAGGATTTTAATAGACATCTGGTTGTAGTTCTTTATGTTATTAATTCCCAAATGTTTTTAATTTCTGGACAGATAACTCTGAATCCTTAACTAGGCTTGACTTTTTAGTTTTTAATATCACCTGCATTATTTTTATAAATAACTCAAGGCGGAAAACATACGTAATACTTCTCTCCTTCCCTTGTATTCCCCATAACAGCAGTGTTGGGAGGTGGGATGGATTGAGAGACAGTGACTTGTCCAAAGCCACCCAGCTGGCTTTCATACCTAAGGCAGGACTAGAACTCATAGTTTCTTGGTTTCTAGGCTGGTGGTGCCTTCACCATTAGAGCAATCGTTTTAAAGCAATAGAGCCAAAACTACTGATCTAGTGAACATGGAATTCTAGCCATTTCTAGTGCATTATTATTAAATTATTAAATCATGAAGTGCGTGATATTCCTCTAGTGTAGGTGTAATAGGTTTTTAGGCAGTGCTGAAAAAGTTGAATTAAATGCTCAGCCTATCTTCATATTCTGGATTCAAGGACTAAAAAATAATCAACCAATTAGAGAGGAAGCAAAGATACTTATGTTCATGAAATTGCTGCTGACCATGAGATTGAGGGGGGAAAGGCATATCTCAGGAGACAGGGAACCTGTATATGCAAACTGATGCAAAAATCACAAAAGATCCCTTGGATAAACTTATCAAAGACTATTTAAGAGCAAAATAACCATTAAAAAACAAGCCCAATATAAAATACTAGTTATTTTCTGATGTGCTGCACTATTTTAGGTCATTTGATAAGTGCCAATATCCATTACAAGCTGCAATGTTGTCAACATCTGGCACCTGTACTATGAAATACTCTTTATTATTTTATTATTGCTTGTAAGCCATTCAGGATAATAATACACAAGATAGGTAATTATGTAAAGTTGGATTGCTTGCACAAGGACATCATGACATACGTCATCATTTAGACTAGAGGTCACCAACCTTTCGGACCTCAGGGACCACTAAATTCATTATTTTAAATCCCGCAGATCACTAATATGAATCCAGTGTTCTCTCTCTGTCCCTCTCTGTCTGTCTCTCCCTCTTATCTCTTTCTCGCACGCACACAAATCTCTTTCTCTCTCTGTCCCTTTCTTTCTCTCTCCTAATCTGTCTCTCTACCTCTTTCTCTTTCTCTTTCTCATCTCTCTCTTATACACACATCTCTCTCTCTCTCTCATGTGTCTCATCTATCTGCCTCTTTCTCTCTCTCTTATCTCTGTTTCATCTCTGTCTCTCTGTGTCGCATCTCTCTGTCTGTCTTTGTCTCATCTCTCTCTCTCTGTTTCTCGCTGTCTCTTTGTCTCTCTGTTTCTCATCTCCCTCACTTTGATTCTCCGGTGCTCTCTGGGTTTGGTGGGTGCTTCTTCCAGCCTTTGTTGGTGCTGGACACACCTCGGTCGCTCAGGGAGATGCACAACCTGCTCTCTGCCCTGAGACACTCATCTGACGCAGCTGTAGCCAATGCTTCGCATCGTAATGGGCTCCCGGAGGAGGAGAGGATGCCGTCTCCCCCATTGTGAAGCATGCTAAATTTAACTGCTGCACAAGGCACTGAAAGAGCAGTGGGCAGCCATAGAGGTGCCAACAGTAGTGGCGGAGAGAAACAGCCAGGTCATGCCAGTGTCTTGGGGCAGAGAAGTAGTTGCCCGTCTCTCTGAGCAACCAAGGTGCGCACAGCACCAACAAGGGCCAGAAGAAGTGTCTGCGAGATCCAGTAAGAGATAAAGGAAGTACAGGGGCACTTCGCTCTGCAAGGGGTGGAGCCAGCCACTGGTGGGTTCAGCTGACAGGGAGCCACAGCAGGGGGACAAAAGAGCTGCGGGTTGTCTGTTGCTTCAGCCTATCTGCGGCACCACCCCTCCCCTTGCCAC
>JANHFT010005657.1:307822-318311 GCA_032467955.1 Pseudoxenodon macrops
TATTCTATTCCATTCCATTCCATTCCATTCTATTCTATTCTATTCTATTCTATTCTATTCTATTCTATTCTATTCTAAAGTATCCAGACGCTTCTATTGATTCAAAACGTAGTGGCCTGTGTGATTCTGTGCAAATCTAGATTTGCACATGGGTCATTTCTCCTGCAAGAGCAGCATTAGTCACCAATTTGCTTCAGTGTCCCAGACCAGGTTGTTTGAAGGATCATCTGTTCTCAATCACATCTACCTGACCCAGAGTGGGGAGGCAGGGTATATTATGGGTCCTTCTATTAAGAAGGTACATCTAGAAGAACCAAGAAGGGCCTTCTCCATGGAACGTAATCACCGCAGGGGTATGATTGGCCCCTACCTTGATAATCTTTTGGTAAAGGTCCTGGTGACATGACTTTGCCAGTGTGTCTAGGGACCCCAGGGTCATATGGAGATCATCAGGTAGTTTGTTTGTTGGGTGTCATTGGGTGGGAGGAGATTTATTGGGTTTTGTATTTTGGGTTTTACTTCCATAACCACCTGGAGTCACCATGAGTTGGGCAATCATATGAATTTCCTTTAATTAATAAATAAGAAGAAAACATTTTTGGCAGGAGACTCTTTGGAACTGTGCAGTCTGTAGCAACTAATCTATGATGGTAAATATTTCCTGGCACTCATAGATGCCTAAGACTTAGTAACTTTTGTACAAGTGTTGAATCAATTGAGAGGTTGAATAAATGTCAAAAACTAAAGCACCCAAATTTGAAATGTTGATGTTGACTTGTAGGACAGGCATCCAGGTAGCTGTGGAAGAAAACTCATGACTGCTGATATCTCTCCACTTCCCAGGATGCCTTTGGAGATTACAATACCTGGAGCTTAGAAGCAGTACAGATAGTCCTCGACTTACAACAGTATATAAATCTAAGTGCTATTGCTATCTCCGTTTCTTGGCTGAGGAAGACAGCATTGTCTGAAGACATTTTCTGCAATCATGTGGCCATCATGACTTCGCCAAAGGCTCATGGAACACTATTACTTTTCCACCAAAGTCGTACCTATTAATTTCTCGCATTTGCATGCTTTCAAACTGCTAGGTGGGCAGGAGAAGTGTGCTACTAGTTAACATCTAGTGTACCATTTTCTAAACTAGCTGAAAATGACTCTCTAGGATTGTCTTCTAAGTAGTCTTTTCTTGCCCTAAATTGGCGATATAAAACTTTACCTCTTTTTCTCTCTCTCCTGTGTTGCAGCAGCTTCTATGAGTTGCTTCCACTGGGAAAAATGTTGGAAATTATATTATTTTTTCTATTTAATTCCCATTCATTGTTTTATATCAGGCAATCATGCTTCGTATTAATTTTGTGCATGATACTCTTAATCAGGGTAAAATAGGGTTTCTCTGGAAGATAAGAGTTAAGCTGTTCATTATAGATATTTTATTTTAAAAAAATATTTTTATCCTTAAGCATGGAGAGTTATCATTGAAGAGGGTTGATTTTTCTCTATGACAGATGGAGGCTCACATGGCAAAGTATAAACAATGTGTCACCTAGTACTGAAAACTTATTTTGTTGTGTTTTTTTTTTTACATTAGCCACAGATGGCTTGGCACATTTTAAAAAATATATAAAAACTGGTCCCTAACTTTATATTTTCTTTCATTCTATATTTGCATTTTGATCTTGACACCATGAGATTTCTAGTCAGGAAGCTAACAGGAAGTCCTCAACAAATGACTGTAATTGAGCCAGAATTACGGTCATAAGTCATTGTAGTCGTAAGTCAAGCCATCACATAATTGAATTTGAAGTTATGACTGTTTATTATGATGGTTGTTAAGCAAGCACAGTGGCTTTTAAGTGAATACAGCAATCAGTTGTTAAGCAAATTCATTTTTCTCAATGGGTGTTTTTTTGTTGGAAACTACAAATAAATTTCGGAAACCAGCAAAAAAAATTTCCCACTTTTAATCATGTGACCGCAGGACACTGTGAACAGCTGTAAGGGTGAACCAGTTGCCAAGAGCCCAAAATGCAATCATATGACTCCAGATGTGTCTGAGGGTGGCCATCCTAATTCTGAAAATGGAGAGGTCCATCATAACTCTGAATGATTGTTAAGCAACTGGTTTGTTCAGAAAAAGACTACCTGTATCGATTCTTTTTCAACTTTGGCAACTTCTAGACATGTGGACTTCAGCTCCCAGAATTCCCCAGTTGGGATGACCACAGCTGACAATTCTGGGGATTGAAATCTACACATCTAGAAATTGTCAAGGAAACGCTCTGCTAACTTTAATCTTACAGTAGTATTCCAGCTACAGTATAGAGATGTGTATGCTTAGAAAAATGTTCTTCTTCCCCACTAGATATTTGACTGTTTTTCTCCAAAAGAAAAGATTTTTAAAGGATATAGTTGGAAATGGAAATATTTCCTTTAACAGTGCTAATCCTGCTGCTAATCAATTTATCTGATTTTTTTAAACAACTTGCAAATAGTTGATACTGGACTGGATTCTAGAGTCATGTGGGAGAGGAAAAAATGTTTCTGAACTCACTATACTCAGTTCCTGACTTTCTTATCAAGCTCTTTTCCTTTTCTAATCAAAACTCCAAAAACTTTAAGAAAAGTCCAGCGCTTAAACTATTAATCACTAACACTATCATAGCGCTGCTAAGATTCCTTAAGTGAAATTGACTGATCAGTCATACAGTACAGATCAGTAGACTGTCCTACAGGAAACACAACTATTTTCTTCCATTTGGGTTGTTTGTAATAACTTGCAAGCATGCTTTTTTCCTTAGGATGCTAGCCTGTTGTAGAAGTGAAGCATCTTCCAGAAACTCCCAATACTGTAAAACGAAGATAAAAATCTCCTTTGGTTCATTCCTTTACAGCCTTAATAATTCTGAAGAGTTCAAATAAACATAGTTGGTCTGTGATATCCACTTTCTCTACAGTGGCACTCAACACCTTCTTGACGCTTTAGGCATAATAAAAAAAGAGAGAGAGGGAATTCATTATTGATCCATGCTAGACCTTACTTATACACTTTTCTCTTAAGATATACATTTTTCCCCTCAAGGTAATCAATTTAGTTTGCCCAACTGGGGATTTGTTTATTTAATAAAAATTCTGGGTGGGCGAAGAAGCTGTAGGAGATAATTAGGCTGAGCCTGAGGGAGGGGTCAAGTGCATCATCAGTCTTGAGTCTCTTTGTGCCTACAAGAGATCTAAGTCCAGCCCACCTTGAATTCCATTGACTCTTATCTACCTCCGATTTGCTTTGACCTAGTAGTTCAGATTCTTGTAGACAGAATGTGTTTGCAATAAATCTTTATACTCATTTGAACTGCCTGGCTTTTCCTGATTTTCCTAGGGCTTAATAGAAACTCAACATTAGCCACCAGGCAAACAAAAAGAGTAGGTTTATTAATAGGGATGGTTTAGGAGGTGGGAGCTTCTAAGCAGACTGTGGCTGGTTTGTATTACAGTAGGTTATAAAATGGACCGGAATGTTTGAAAATACCAAAAGAAAGCAATGGTGAGCCTTCTCCATGTTGTTGCAAAAACTCTCTGCTCAGCATAGCTATATCTATGCATAGGTAACCCTTTCAATCATTCATTGTTCGAAGTTACCACAGCACTGAAAAAAGTAACCTATGACTGTGTTCCACACTTACAACCATTGCAGCATTTCCACGGTCACATGAACACAATTTGGAGGCTTGAAAAAGACTTGGCAACCTTGTGCCACCTTCTGGCAAGCAAAGTCAATGAGGAAGCCAGATTCGCTTAACAACCAGGGGTGGATTCCTCTTACCTTTCCTACCAGTTCGGGTCACGTCAGAAATGCGCGTTTTGTGCGCAGTTGCTCACTATGCTCGTGCGCCCACATCATATCCGAGTAAAAACCATCTGCGCATGCGCAGAAGGCTTTGCGCATGCGCAGAAGGTTATTTCCGTGCCGTTTTGGAGGATCAATTTCTAGCCAGAGGACCAGTTTGGGGGGCGTGGCCAACTGGCCATCACTGCCGGTTTGGCGAGCAGGGGCAAATTACCACTACCGGTTCGTGTGAATCAGTCCGAACCGGCAGCAACCCACCACTGTTAACAATCATGTCACTAATTTAACAACTGCAGTGATTCACTTAACAACCGTGGCAAGAAAAGTCATAACATGGGATAACTCACTTTAAAGCTGTCTTGCTTAGCAATGGAAATATTGGGCTCAATTGCGGTCGTAAATTGAGAGCTACCTGTAATCACCAGGAGTTGAGCTTAAATCAAGGAAGACTTCATTTAAAGGAAAGATTGTCTCACTTCCCACCTCCTTTTGCTACCTGCCATTCTGCATACCAGCAAGATGACTGAGGGAATATATTCCTAACGTTCTATTCTGCAAAGCTGGATTTTTGTATTCTGCAGAATCTATTTCAGATGCAGAGCGTGCATTCAGTTGCCTTTGGGGAATCTTCCTTTCTTCCTTGTTGTTTTTATTTCTTTCGCTTCTTGTGCTATTGCTTCTATGACTCAACCATGGTTTCACCATGATCTGCAGCATAAATAGTCTGAAATTCTGATGCTACCAATGCCCAATGATGTAGATCAATTCTGCCCTCTTGGTTTAGACTTCTTTTTCATAATGCTGTTACTGCAAAATACAGAACAGAGGTAAGGACGATCCAAGTGATTGTATTGCCTGAGATAGAGCAAAAACAAAATATTCAACATTTGTCATTGTTCCAGATTGAGCAAAACATTCTCTTAGCAGCTAGAGAAGTATTTGGAATAGTTTAACAAAACTTTTAGGTTATCTATCTATCTATCTATCTATCTATCTATCTATCTATCTATCTATCTATCTATCTATCTATATCATCTATCTTTGGCTTAAACATTGATGCATTTGAATCTGAGCATCTTTAAATGTTTTTTCAGGAAAATAAAATGCTGACCTGTAACTACAGAAAATCTGGCAAGCAATAAAGCATCTGGTTTCTCATCTATTTCTTAACTAGAAAAGCATTTCTTGCTAACGATGGCACGGTGGGTGGATGCCAAGCTAGCTTACATTTTCAGTCTCATTTAACTCCTCTCTAAAGCCCACTCATCCAATGACTAATCTTCAAGTTGATTCACCTTTCCCATCTTAAGAACTTTATTGTCACCATATTGCCAGTTTTTCTTGGAGCATAACCACAAAAACCAGGAAGTCAAAAAAGGCAGCAGTACCAAAGGCAAAACCCTTTGGTACTGTTGCCAAAAAAGTTGTATCACTGTATACGGATGCACTCACCAGGAGTCCAGGTCTTAATCACTGAAATTTATACATCCGTATTTGTAATTAATTGAATGGCTTCACACTCTGATAGCATTTGAAATAGATTCAAATATTGGGCTGGGCATACCAGAAGTATGCAGCAATTGATTTGGAGACTTGCTGCAAAATGTATTAATTCGTTTTTTTCTACTCTTAATTGGCTGCCAGGCAAAACTCAAAGAGCTTAGCCTTAATCTCAAATGATAGAGAAGCAAAATATCTTAAAGTTATCTCCTTCCTTTTGTAAATCAATGGATGGTGATTCAGGTATTACCCCTGAGGATGGGTGGGTGGGTCTAAAAAGGATGGAGCAGTCTCACACGGGGCACTGAGTTTAGAGTCCCTTTTCCTTTTGAATTCATTAGACACTAGACAATGATTGTTGAAAATGTTTATCATCAAGCTTTGGAAATATTTAAAAGCTGTTCCTAGAAAGAGGGGGTTGGGCGTTGATTTATATTACTTCGTTATACTGCTTAAGCCTTCAAGTCTTCTTATTGGCATTGTGAGTTTACATAACTAATGAATCAGAATAGAAACTAAGTGTTCGAATTACCTTGAGAAAAGCAGTTCAAAACTGTGACTTGATTTAAATCATGGAGTCTATTTGAGTTACTAAGGATTATATTGTTGGGTTATGTTCATTTTGAAAAATCCAGTGGAACATAATATCTGAAGTATTCAAAGATTCCATGAAGACATTGGAAGTCTTAAGAAGGAATTGTAGATGACGGAATACAGAGTTGCTTGATTTTCTTTGGCTTTGGTTTAGCTGTTGTATGAACCCAGACATTGGACTTGTATATCTGTGATTTATTATTTAGTGGAATATCCACCTTGTTAATTGTGGAATATTCAATAAACTATAGGTTAAAATTATAGCTTAGTATGATACATCAATCAAGCCACAATCTTTCATACTAACATAAGTCAAACACTAATGTTGAGCATTCAATGTGGAAATTTTAAGTATATAATTGTTGAATGATAATTAATGCCTCAATTTTTCTAAGTTGGCAACAGGCTGTAGTACCGATGTGCTAGAAGCTCTTTAGCATCTGATCTTTCCATCAGCTGGTTCGAAGTTGCTGTGAAAAAATATTTTTTGTTGCTATTGTTTCTGGAATGAAAGCCTGCAGTGTATACGCATCAGTGCATTCTAAGCAATATGCCATATATATATATAAACACACACACACACATTACTATAGCTCTGCCAATTGAAATTCACTGCTGGTGCAAGTTATTTATGGTGACAACTGTATTGATATGAGTATTGTGCGTTGCTAGGTCAAAAAATATAGTAGTGAACTGGAAAAGCTGACTTGTGGGATCAAGAATGAAGTGGACAACTTGTAGCTTGCAAATGATCAGATCATCAGCTTGAATGCCAAACTCTCAATGACTCTGGGTCAAAGAAATTACAATAAAATCAATAAAGCATAAGATAAAAGATGCCAAGCGTGATGACGTGAGGGTTCTCATTTTCCCTTGCCAAACATCTGAATGAAGAGCCAGGTTTTTACTGCTCTTCTACACAACAGCAGAGTGGGGGAACCTCATTCCAGAAAGCAAGAAGGTGCATTTCTGGGGTATCAATAGATGACATAATTGAAGGAACCCAGAGTGTGCCAGCCCTGTAGGGTTCAATCAGGTGGGTAGCTATTATGGAAAATGGGCAATCCCTAAGGTAACCAGGCCTTATACCATGTAGGGCTATATAGGTAACAACCAGCACCTTGAATTGTGTTTAGAAGTAAACAGGCAACCAATCCAACTTGCAAAGTAGAGATGTTACATAGGCATCCTGAGACATGCCTGTCCTATTCTGACCAGTTGTGGGTAGCCTTCAAGGGCAGCTTCGTGTAGAGCATGTTGCAGTCGTTAAGCCATAAGGTGACTAGAATACGAGTGTAAGTTTGAAGAGCCTGCAGATGAATTGGTTAAGGACAACTGGCAGAATACAGAAAGGGAAATCTTGTTAATCTTGTCATTTCAGAGGAATTATTGAATTGAATTTCTTCAATATCAGAAGATTTGTGAAGGTTTCTTCACAGCATTGTGACTGCTTCACCTGCAAATAATTAAAACTCAGGCTTTAGCAGGAAAACTCATCGATATGTTTTGTGGATCCAGTTTGTGCTACTCACATGGATTTTCTTGAATTGTGAAGTTGGATCTCACTCCATCCGTCGTATCATCCAGACTTGATGGCATGTAACTTCCATCTTTTTCAAAATTGAAGTAATGCTTTTGTGGGCATTTGTTTGATTCAGAACATAGCACTCGCATCAGAAGCACTGAGGTGCTTCTGGGTTGAAAGGATTTACCAGTGACATCATCATTGTCCAGAGGACACCTAGTTGGGTAATCTTTTCATGTCCCCAGGAGAAGCTGAAGCAAAGAATGGGAGTCAATCCTGCCCCATGGCAGCACCTTGGGTCTCAAATGTTAGCTTGCTAACCTCCAACCTAGCATCCAAACCAGAGGTGGGTTCCGGTTTGCTCAGGGTTGCGCTTTATGTACGCACGTGCACACACAGCAATCGAAAACTAGCTGCTGCGCATGCGCAGAAGCAAAATCCAAGATGGCGGCACCCACGAAGACACCAACGGGACCAGCTCCGTGACGCCATCGCCAAGTTACTACCGGTTCTATAGAATTGGTAGGAACCCACCTCTGATCCAAACCAGGTGAGCCACGGTGCTCCTTTATTGTTTCAGATGAAAAGGTGGAAAAGGCTATCAGAACCAGGTTGAAGAGATAAAGTGTGGAGTTCCTTCATGACATCTTTAAGCTTGTCCATTGACGATAGAACTGGTGACAAGTTACATGGAAAAATAAGAATAGATAACAAAAGAAGTCATTTCAAGGATTTCTTTCTTATTCTGTTTATTGAAATGCTCCTGTTTAAGCTACAGTTATAAAGGTACAAATATACTTTCCATTCAACCTGTGTAACCTTTCAGTTCTTGGTGGAGTATAGACTATAAAAGTAATAAACGAAAATTCATTTATTTGTCATCACCAGAAACTATGTGATGTTAGTTGGTGGGATCAGTTATCCTGGCATAACTTCCCACTTATAGTTAAGTAAAGTCTCCTTCAAGTTGACCTAGACTTTTGATGACTTCATGAATAGATCCATAGTTTTCTTGGCAATAATACAAAAGCAGTTTGCTGTTGCCTTCTCCCATAATATTTTCCAACTTTCCAGTCTAGCTGGCAGCCCTGGCATTTCCTGTATGATCGCCATCCAATACTGCTTAGTTTTTCGGAGATCAGCCAAAGACAACTAGGTGGTGCCACTTAGCTGAGTATATTTAGTATAATTCCAGTAACTGGATGCGGAAGAGACTCCCTTTCTTAAATATTTTTTTAAAAGAATTTGATTTATATCCTGCATTAAGATTCAGATTATTATGTGAGAGGTCATTTCAGCATGAATAACTTCTACATGCATGATTTATTTTTCAGCTGTCCACCCTAAAGCATATGGATATCTAGTCTAATCTTGTTCTGATTTTTTTTGTCTACTGAATGAAAAGATAACAAAATCTTTTTGTCATTGGATAGCCTATACTTATTGTCTTTGGAACTAAAAAGATAAAGGATTCATCATTTATGCCAGTCTTTCCAACACAGTGGTCTCTAAGTGTATTAGGAGTGCAACTCTTAGAATTCTTAACCAGGATGGCTAGATCTAATTCTAGGAATTGTAAACCCAATTGCAGTAAAAGTAAAGGTTCCCCTCGCACATATGTGCTAGTCATTCCCGACTCTAGGGGGTGGTGCTCATCTCCGTTTCAAAGCTGAAGAGCCAGCGCTGTCCAAAGACGTCTCCGTGGTCAGGACTAAACACCAAAAGCGCACGGAACGCTGTTACCTTCCCACCAAAGTTGGTCCCTATTTTTCTACTTGCATTTTTACATGCTTTCGCACAGCTAGGTTGGCAGAAACTGGGACAAGTAACAGGAGCTCACTCTGTTACGCAGCACTAGGGATTCAAACCACCAGGCTGCCGACCTTTTTGATCGACAAGCTCAGCATCTTAGCCACTGAGCCAACGCGTCCCTAAGGACAATTACGGTAATCCCTTCCTTACCCAGCATAAGGATTCCTTCTTTACTGTATTCTCAGAGAATTTAAGACAATGTGAAAGATAAATGGTATGCAAAATAAACAGATGATCCTTTCAGAGAAATGCAATTTGCACGTACATGTACATACCCTCGTAGACGCGAAAATGATTTTAATTGGAAAAAATTTAAAAAGCCACAAAACTCTTGTCTTGCATCATTGTTTGTTCAAATGATGCTTTCTATCCCCACCCTCACCCCTGGCCTGGAAATTTGTAGAAAAGAAAAACACTAGGAAACATGCCAAAGATAGGCCTTGAGTATCTTTAAAATATTTAAAAAAAAGAAAAACAATCACCCCTTAAGTGTATTTAAAATAAATTGTAAATGTAAATTGTAAATGTAAAAAGTCAAAAAAAATACATGTTATTACTTGTTTATATTCTTAACCCCCTTCTGCCATAGATGATCCCCAGAGGTGCTAATCCAGAATCATAACCACCATACTATTGTAGCTCCATACAGTTTAAAATTGTAATTTTTCCTTTGTATTCTTTCTTTCTTTCTTTATATTTACTTATTGTTTACCCCACTCATCTCCAAGAAACTGTATGCAGCTTACAGTGTTCCATGCTCTTTTGCAATTCGTAATGCAAAATTCATGTGACGAGGTGATTGATTCAAGATCAGCTGCTGTACTTGTTACCTGAGGCCTGTTTCCCTATTTACAGTGTCCAGTGACAATGTAACCTCTGAGCTACTCCAATTGACTGTTGAGTATCAACTTCTAAGGGCTGCTATTTTCCCTCTTCTTGTAACAATGCAAAGTAGAACACACACCTTCCCTGGTGGGACTCTTTCAGGAAAGTCAAATGAAAGCAGGAACTGGGGGGAAATCTGAAAAATACCACCTGAGATGTTTCCAGCTAGCAGGAATTACACTTATGGGTTGGGATACATGGTTTGGGTGATTTACGAGACCAGAAGCCTTTGCAATTGAGTTGTTCCATCTCCTTTCCCGTGTAGAATCAAAGGTGCCATTAGCACAACGTTTCGGCAAAATCACATTTGCCATCCTCAGGTGATCTCA
>JANHFT010005657.1:318411-339075 GCA_032467955.1 Pseudoxenodon macrops
CCCAACTGAGCAAGCCAGCACAACTGCAAGCAGTTAAAGTAAAAAGAAACTGCTTTAATGGATGGCATTCCTAAGCACCTAAGTTGAGCCATCCCTAGAGGTAAATTCCTCAATCCAGGGAAGAACAATACAATTCAACTCACACCTCTGAAAATCACTGACCTCCTCCAGTCTTGCTGGAGCTGTCAGCTAAGGAGCAATAATACAAGAAAAAACCCTTTAAAAACAATGCCGGTTAACTCAGGCAAATCCAAAATGGTCACTCCCTGAAGCTCTAAAACACTTGAAAAGCGTGCTTACAAAATGGCTCCTGAAAAAATGGCTAGCCAGAGGCTTTAAAACGGCAAAAAGAAGCCAGTTAGCTCAGTGATCTTTAAAACAGCCAAAAACCTTCACAAATGTGAGAAAACCTGCCGGTTAGCTCAGAGAGCTTTCCCCTTCGACTAATTACTAAAATTCAAAATGGCGGCCGTTCTTTTAGTAAGGCTAAAAAGCCTCTACTAAGTAACATAATTAGCCTGGAAGCCTCACAAAGCTTACTGTCCCCTTTAAATGGTGAACTCTGTAAGTTTAACGACCAGACCCTCCTTCTTGAACCAAATAACTCATGGAAAAGACACTAGGTAAGTAGAAATAATAGTCCGGTAATGGAGCTGCTTTAAAATACGTCTCTCTCGGGCTGACTGAGCTGAAAAACTGGGGAGGAAATGAGGCAAGAGGAAGTAATTTAACATTGGATGACTCAGTCTCTGGGCAAACTGTAGTAATACCCATTCCTGGACTATTCCACAGCTACACTGGAGAAACTGAAATTTTTATGCCTAGTGGTGAGGAGATACAATGTTAAAATGGAACCTCTCCATTCATAAATGCAACTGAAAAACAGGTGTCTGGGGTGGACCTTTTAACAATGGGTTGTTGCTATGGTTGCAGGTCCTGTCCCCACCTTCTCTCTCTGGGGCCTAAGGCTTGATATTCACAACTTCTTACTGTAGGTTTCTGCAGTCTGGGGGCTGCTGATGTGCTGAGATGACAATTTCCGGAGCTCTTAGTCAGTATGGCAATTAGAAATCATAGTTCCAACATATGAGAAAGTTTCCAATAGAAGAGAATGCATGTAGCTCAGGGCTGAACTGTCTTCTTGAGCGGGTTGCAGCAATGTAGTGAACACTGTTCTATTCCACAGATAACAAAAGCAAAGGTTAAGAAAGTTCTTCTATGACGACAAAAATAATTTTTACAATTTGGCCCTGCTTCTTCAGATGTAGGCATTGTTTTTATCTTTTATATTGTTCTATGCATCTTATTGCATTTGATATTGGATATTATATGTTCTCTACTCTTTGATCGCTTGTAGATGTTTTGTACAGCAAGCAATACACAAACGTTAAAAAAATGCTGTTTGTCAACCAGAACCTACTGTATTAACTAATGTTTCTTTCCCCCCAGAAATTGTTGGTTTACAAGGAAAGGAGCTTTCCCTAATTTAACTTAATATTTTTAAATATGTTTTAGAGGCTTCTGGGTGAGGATCTTTGGAAGACTAGATATTTCTGATGGAGTGGATATGGCACTTAAAGGAAATCAGCTGCCAGACAGCAAATTCTGTTCAGTAGAGTTTCTCTGGACAAGGACAGACGGAGAGATTGCCCATCTTATCTCTGGAAAGCTGTTCCTCATACAGAGACTGCAGAAACTGAAGTTTTTGCAATTCACTCATGAATTGAGAGGCTGGGAGTTGAAGGATTTCAATCAATCTTACAGCTGTAATACGAATACAAGCATTCTTAAACCCCGTTGGGTGTAATTAATATACACCTAGAGATTTTCTGAGTGGCAAGATAAGAGAATTTCACTTTTCTTTAAAAAGGAAAAATGGGTGAGGGGGAGATTTACAAATTTTTGGCAAAAAGCTTAACAAGGATGTATATGGGAAAGTTTAAAATGGATATAAACATGATAGTAAATTTGAAATGTTACTTTTGGGTGAAAGTGCTTTTGAACAACTTGGAATTAAAATAAACATCTTAACAGGAATGTTTTTTGTGCACCATTAAAGAGTACAGGCAATTATCAGATTTTACAAAATAAAAGATAAACGGTAATATGAGGCAGACCATGACACTGACTGTAACTACAGAATGGCAATATCTACAAAGGAGGAAAGATTGATAAAGATGTTAGAATTTGCTGAGGTGGCCAAATTGAGTTTTTTTAATTTGAAAAAAGACTGTTTATTGCTGACTGGAAACCCCTTATGTGGAAAACAAAAATACTTATGATTTGTGGTTTTGATGAGTAGACAGAATATATCATAGAAGAGAGTAATGATTTAATTTGAGAGAAAGAAGTAACTTTAGAATTATACTTATAACTGCTGTAAAGAAGATTGGAAGCTACTTCTTTGTATTTTTTTTCAACATTTTTGTTTCGTGCTTTCTCTTTTTCTTCTTTGCTAATTTATATTAACTTTTTAATTTTTGTTTTTAAAACTCTTAACAAAATTATAAAATTATTTTAAAAAATAGAGAATGCAAACTATGATAGGAAATAAATTGCCAGAGTACATTTCTTATTTCAGATATGGTTTTATTACAATAAAAACAAAAATTACCTTAGATTTTTCTATAAAAGATATGTAATAGTATGTAATCTACAGCCTCAGGTCTCCAGGCCATTATTGAGCAAGTTTAGTTACTAATACTGTAACCATATACTATACATGCCTACTTAAGAGTGTATTCAGTGGAGTTTGCCCTTCATTGAATATAGATAGTATTGTAGTATAATTCTTCCTTAAATGAAAGTAATTTTAGTATAATTCCTATATATAGTATTGTTTTTAATTACAGGATCAATAGATAGCAGAATTGTTTTAAAATACTGTGGGTTCAACTAGATAGCATGATGTGACTACAGATAGTCCTTGACTTACAACCATTTCTTTAGTGACTGTTCAAAGTTACAATGGTACTGAAAAAAGTGACTTATGACCATTTTTCACACTTACGGCTATTGCAGCATCCCAATGGTCATGTGACCATAATTTGGGGGCCTGAAAAATGACATGTATTTATGACAGTTAAGTGTTAAGTAATCACCACTTATAATCTTCTCAGCTGGCTTCCGACAAGCAAAGTCACTTAATAACCAAATGATTTACTAAACTCTGGTATAAAAGGTTGTAAATTGGGGCAAAACTCACCTAACAACTCTCTTGCTTAGCACCAGAAATTTTGGGCTCAACTGTGGTAATAAATCGAGCACTATCTGTACAGATTTTCCATTAAATATTTTATCTTTCAAAAATTTTCTAAAAAGGTGGCTGCATAGCTTAAACCAATTTTTATATTAGTCTGATTAATAAACTAGGATTTCAGAAGAGACACAGTGGCTCGATGGCTTAATGATGCGGGAGATGGTCTCTGCTCCAGCGGTTTGAGTCCTAGTACTGTCGGGCAGGGTGAGCTCCCATCAGCTTGCCTCAGCAATTGTCCACCTAACAATTTGAAAACATGTTCTATGCGAATAGATAAATAGATACCACTTTGGTGGGGTGACGGATTGGTGCTCTGTCCAGTTAGATTCCTGCTGGCTCTGAACCTTCCTGGTTGTGGCGCCTGTTTATGAGGCAGATCCGAGGAAGAGATTGGGGAGGGGGGGAGACTTGGATGACGCTGCAGGAAGAGCTGCTCATCTTTCTTTCTCGTGCAAAGCCAGCTCGCCCTACTATGGCGCACCTTGGAAAGCACGCAAGCGTGTCCTAGAACAGAGCTGGTAAATTCGCAAGCCAATCTACTACAATCTCCTGACTAATGTAACAATGCCATACAATAATAATAATAATACTAGGACTTCAGAGCCATAAAATGTACACTCCATCCTGAAAACATAGGCTGAAAAGATAATATTTTTAAAAGGGAAAAAAAGAGTTCTAAATCAAATACATAATGTAAAATTAAATTTGAATGTGACATTTGATTATTGCATGTAAACTGGTGATTGAATCCCCTTTGTATAAGGAATCTCAATTCCTTTTAGAGATTAGTGCAATAGATATATGGTGGTACCCATCTAAATATATAGGCAGCATATAAAATGAGATTAGATCATTCATGCTCTGTATCAAAGATTTGACAGAGGAATTACAAGCAAATCTAGCTATTTTTCACCTTGCACAATAAAAGCAACTGTTCTCATCTGAGGTAATTGCAAAATGGTGTGACTATTTCTATATTACAACTACATTAGAGGCATTATGATACTTTTTGTCCAAATTGTTACAAAACAATTGGAGACTGGTTTAGTTAACTACGGTATATATTAATAGTCAATGTAAACAGAAACATTCTTTCTATAGATCCAACCTGGATGTATGTTGGAAGCTGGATACAAGCTAAGAAAAATATAATAGGAAAGGTTATTCTTTGTCTTCCCCAACCCCTGCCAAAATCTGGAAGTAACGATGTTGAGAAGGGCTAACCTAAACTCTGTGCATCAGATGAAAGATTTCTTAGAAAAATTCCCAGAAAAAAGTTCTAAACTGTCATCAATTGGAAAGCATACCATCTGAACTGACTTCTTAGAGCATAATTAGAACACCCACGCTGGATTCATACATTGCATAAGGACAATTTATTATGCCATGTTTTATTGAACAAATATTTACTGAATTATCTGGAGCTAGGCGAACATAGCAAACTCAGTTAAAATCAAATAAGCCATATTAGAGCTTAGTGTATTCTGTGGTACTGATTGCTGCCCCACTGGGGATGTATCCTAAAACTCTTTAAGAGGACATTTGTTGACCAAAGTACAAGAAAAATATCAGTACAGAAAAAAGTAGTGTATTAAAGCTCTATTTGTAATTATACTGTAGCTATTTTGCTTAGCATAATAAATGCCTCAATTTCATCAAAAATGAAACTAAAAAAAGAAAGCAATAAGTAGCTAATTCCTTTGACTCTGCACTTACATCACATGAAGGCCTTTAAAATAAGATTGAAGATGATTCTTCTTTGTAAACATATATACATGATGAAGATTCTATGTTTCATAACTTATGACTCTATCTTTCCTGCCCTTGAAACACAGGATTGGTGCTTGCCAAATTTACCTCATTCAAAATTCACATCATGCTAGAATTTTACCTGAGTAAGCCAAGAAACTGTGTCAAGATGCTATTGAGGACAAGGGAGTGAGTAAAGTATTACAAGGTTTAGTATAAAAGTACCATCTTTTTCTTAATTATTGTATCATGTTCCCTTTTCTTCAGTTCAAACATGGATAGAACAAGTTGCTATAGGTTTTAGTATGCAGCAGGTGCATTCAAACATGTTCTCCAGACATAACTTTGAACATTTAAGACATAGGTTTATAGAAATAATGAAAATTGAAAATGGTTCCACATTTTTAAATAAAACTTAGATCATGGTCACATTCGGCATTTTGAGAGAGACACATCCATTTTACAAAAATTACTACTCAAATATACTTAATATGTATATTCTAACATACTCATTTGTTGCTATTGGCACTTGGAACCCCTGCATAGAAATGGAAGCAAAAACCAAAATGGCATTTCAAATCCAGTCTTTATATAGAGTATCTGAAGAAGATTATTGTTGTATCAACTAAGCTTGTTAATAATGGGATATTTCTTTGGCAACAATTTCATCAAATTGAAAGCCTTGGATTTTTTTAAAGTCAATGTTAATGCACATAGTGTTTCCTCTTCTCTAACTGTAGCTATATGCTTGGAAATAAGACTTAAACATTGCCTCCTTTCCGACTATCAATTATCCCCCCTTAATCATAATTTAGAATTGCGTTGGCATTAAAAATTTAAAAATATTAGTCAATATTCAACATTAAAGCAGCATTCAAAATTCAGTTTTAAATGAGAATAAAATAAAATAAAACGTTAAGAGTGGTGTTGTGGAAAAATGGGAGGAGGAAGAGATATTAGATATATTCACTGCCTTGAGTTGTTTATAAAAATAAAGGTGGGATATAAATAAAAATAATAAAAATCTGGCTAATAGTTTTAAGTTCAATATAAGTCTTCATGACAACACTGCCATAGAGAATTCAGACCAGAAATGGTCTTCACATCTTTTTTTAAAAAGTATGTTGTATTTATTAACTTACAATAAAATTTTCATTCTCTGGAGGCGGTTGCTAAAAAGCAAGACCTAAATAATTATTTCATGGATGCTTAATGGGTTAAGGACATTCCACATATAGCTCAGCACTCAATATCTATATTTTTGGAGATTAATTGTTGTATAGCACCCTTTATAACCCAAGCACCTATATGCCTATTCTCTTTCTTTTTTTTATAGTAAAAACACTGTTCTGCATATGTCTAAGGAGATAGTGCATGTTCTTCACAGGTTAGTATATTTCCAGTTGGGATATGAAATGAAATAGTATAAGCAGGCTGGAGAACTTATAGTTGTTACATTCCATTAGTCCAAAGAGGAACTATAAATAGCAAGGAAGCGGGAAGTTACAAGTTCACATCATATGGAAGGATACAGTTTATCCAGCGTTGTAGATTTGTTAGTCATTTTCTCTTTCTTCAAGAAGTGTTGCATGGCTTAAACAAAGCATTTCATAATGTTTTATGAAATGTAACTTGAGAAGACATAGTCTGAAATTATGTGTGCTTATTGAGAAGTAAGGCCTATAAATGTTCAATGAGATTTACTCTTAAGGATGTTTATATACTTTTCATATAAACTGTGGTTATATAATATAACCATATATCTATGGTCCCCATTACCAGTTGTTATTTCAAGTATATTTTTTATAAAACTCAGTTTTAGATTTCGGCTAATGGCTCTATCAGCAATTATTTAATGTCATTTAGTATTTCACCTGATTAAAGAAGCCAATTGCAATTTAAACTTAAACTTTTGCTTAATACTGTACCATAATATAGCTTCATGTTAAGCTAGGCTAACTTTTACAAAAAACATATTGAATATTTTAATGCAAAACCTTACTACATACAATCATTTGTTGTGGAGAAGATAGCATCCTCTCCACAGTGGACAGTGCAATTCCATGGGGGAAAATTATATTGAGACAACACATAATTGTACATAGTCACAACACTGTAATGTACTCTGATGGTGCAATATTATGTTATAACACAAGCTTATTTAATAACTGCACTGCTTAGCATTTCCTGCATAGGCAGACATTCTAAACAATTGTGTTTAAAATTAAATCCCCTTTATCTGTTTACCCACAACCTAAAGCCATTTTTGAAATTTTACATTTAATATGAAATTAAACATTAAACAATGTTTTAAGCACATGTCCAGCTAATTCAAATAAAATATTCCAAGACAATTTCCCTTTTTATCATTGCTGGTGGCTTAAATGGCATTTACTCATTCCTTTGCTGTAAACATATATAAGCATGGGTTACACCTTTTTAATATCGCACATCAAATTTCCAGTTCCATAATCACTGTGACATTAATTCCTCATGCTTGCATAATCTACTTTTATAATGTTATCTTATGCTGGGTTATGTTTGAAATAAAGATGTGTTTTTGATTGCATAAGATGATCAAACGAAGGCTGTTTAAATAACCAAAATTGTGTCTAGATATTTTTCTCACGTAATGCACCTTAATGTTAATTACTGACATCTGTCTTCATCTGTTCAGTCTCTGTGTCACAAATTCTCGGTACATGATAGATATGTATATGAGTAGCAGAAAAACCACAAAAAAATCATCTAAAAATCCTAATATTCCAAACAAAGCTTCAGGTAGGAAGTCCAACGGCGATGCAAGATATAACAAAGCCCCCAGGAGACAGAGGAATATTCTGATGCGGAACATCCAGAAGAGACCACCGACAGAAAACATTTCTCTGAATGCATGACGCAATAATGTAGGTAAATCCATAATCCTTTCCATAATCTAAACAAGACATACACAGTCAAAATTTGTTTGTCTTAGGCGCAAGATGTAATTTGCCACAGGAGCATTTAAGAGATCACAGCTGAGGCTTTTAATGTGCAATCAAATAGGATGACTTTAGAGCAGAGGTGAGGAACTATGGCTGGCTCAGGCATTCTGGGAGTTGAAGTCGACAAGTCATAAAAGGGACGTAGTTCCCCACCTCTGCTTTAGAGAGCTAATTTCCCCCCCCCAGGACTTTTAACTTAATGATCTATAGTGGTCGATAAGAACCCAACCTCAATTTTTAAAAATGCAAGGTTAGACAAGCTAATAAACAAGCAAAACACATTGAAATAACACAGTTGTACAAAATCTTCTGAGGCGAATCTCCCCCAAAGCTTTTAAGTATCAAGGTAATCACATCCTTCTCCCCAAAGTTTTGAGCTGATTATTCAAGATTGTCTCTGTGCATCTACACACAGGAAATGTTTCTTCTAGGACTGCTATCAAGGAGTCATACTCCCCTTTATACTTCAAGGTAGCATATTCATATGAATATAGAATATGAAGAGCATATTGTCATGTTATTGGGTTAGGGTTATTTATTTCTGATTATTTTAATGTTTTTTATTATGTAAGCCGCCCAGAGTTGCTTCAAAACAAGATGGGCGGCAAATTAATTTCATTAATAAATAAAAATAACAAAAATACATTTGGTATAAGTAGTGTCTCTCCAAATGATCTGCACAGCTTCATTAAATAAGAAAGACTGGTATCGTAATTGTTCAATATCAGAGGGCACTTGCCTGCCAGTAAATTGTCAAAGATTCCCTAACAAATTCATGGTCTGCATGAGATTTGGGTTAGAGGTAATTTGGCTCACAGCTATCTCCACTAACTACATTAGTACTTTTTCAGCAAGCCTGTTTGGCAATGACAGGTTGCACATTGCGACAAAAACAAAACAAAAACTACTTAAATCACCGGTCATATCTCTGTAATATAAAATACTATAATATGAATAGTATTATCCATGAAGAGATATTGTTGCCACATGTTGAAGCACTATATTGTTGAGATAGCAGAAAGGTAGAATTGCTAAAGTGTTTTTTTGGGGGGGGGGGGATTAAAAAACATTATGGTAGACTATCTTAAATTTCAAAATTATTTTTTCTAGCAAATCTCATATTTTTATCCTAAACAACATGCTAAGAATGTTGTTTCTAATGGTGATTCTTTATCTTATTTATGATTTCACAAATCTATCTGATTGAGTTAAAACTATGGTTTTTAAGTCCGTCTTCTGAATGATATGGGGCTCTGAATCAAGACGAAGAATGCTTCTTCAACAATGCCATACTACCATATGCAATGTGAACCAGAGAAGAAGATGGAAACTGACAAACATGGGCACAACTCCCATGTATTTCCATCCAATATCTTAACAACGGCTACTGTTAAGAAAAATATTGACATTATCCCTCCACTTGTTCTTGCTACCCCAGTTTCATTCCCTGAATTGGGAAGATAGCTTGAACTTGTCAAGCTCACATAGGGAAATGCAGCATTTGTCATAATAAATAGAACATTGGGCATATATTTTAATTGCTCTAGCCCCATACATACCGATCTTGGCTGTCCTGAGAATCTCCTATTATAATCACTAACGTCATGAAGCACTTGCGCTGCATTCTCTTGTCCCTCATCAAAGAGTGGTAAAAATAAAGTTACCTGAATAAAAAAAACCACAGGTTTTCATTATCTTCATGTAGAATCTACCTTCCTTTTCTTACACACTATATATATTTAAAAGTATATATATTTTTATTTTTATTTATCTATTTATTAGAATTTGTCAAACAAAAACGAAACAAGAATAAAAGAAAAAAAATACAATAACAGGGACAATAGGCACGTTAGTGCACTTATGCATGCCTCCTCTAATGACCACTTAAGTTTGAAGTAAGGTCCATGGAAGTCAATTTGTGACTGAAACTGAAAATTTATAGCTAAGACAACTGGATCAGGTAGAGCATTCTAGACTTTGACAACTTTATTACAGAAATTGTATTTTTTATAGTCAAGTTTAGAACGATTTACATTGGATTTAAAGCGGTTGTTCACGGGCGTATTATTGTGATTAAAACAGAAAAAGTCATTTACAGGTAAAGCATCACTATGTATAATTTTGTATACAATACCTAGATCTGACCGCAAGCGACGCAGTTATAAGTTATCCAAACCGAGACTTTCGAGCCTAGTAGCATAGGGAATTCTATTTTGTACAGAAGACTGCAAAACTTTTCACGTGAAATACTCATTAACCCATATATGCAGAGGTGGGTTCCTACCGGTTCTAATCGGTTCTTTAGAACCGTTAGTAACTTGGTGATGACGTCACGGAACTGGTTCCTTCGGTGAATCCGTGGGCACCGCCATTTTGGATTTTGCTTCTGTGCATGCGCAGAAGCTATTTTTTTTATTGCTGCGCACACGTGTGAGACACAACCCTGAGCAAACCAGCAGCAAAATGATGCACAACCCACCTCTGTATATGGATAGTCCTCATCTTACAACCATTCATTTAGCAATTCTTTGAAGTTATAATGGCACTGAAAAAAGTGGTTACAAGCAGTTCACGCAGTTATAATTGCACCTGACAACTGGCATGTATTTACAATGCTTGCAGAATCCAGGAGTCCTGTGATCATTATTTGTGATCTTCCCAGACTACTTTCCATAAGCAAAGTCAATGAGGGAATCCAAATTCGCTTAGCAACTGAAGGGATTAGTTAAACTGCCATGACAAAAATGGTCATAAAATCAGGCATGGCTTACTTAACAATCGGCTTGTTAAGCAATGGAAATTCTGGTTCCAAGTTGAGGATTATTTGTATACTTAAATTTGACACAGGGGTTGCACTATCATAAGTGGTGGACTTGCTCAAAGGTAAAAAGAAATTTGGATGAAAATACATACATGGTTAGAAAAAATGATAAAGTAACATATAGATTTAAAGCCAGAAATATTTTTGTTAGGTATTCTGCCAGAAAAATATAATAAAGGAAATGTATATTTAATACTACATGTTTTGACGGCAGCGAGAATTGTATTTGTACAACATTGGAAAAATGAGGAAACACCCTCAGATGAAAATATAATTTAAAAATATTAGAGTGTGCGGAAATGGACAGGTAGTTAAAGATAAATGATAAAGAACACACATATTTTTTTAAACTTGCGATTTGTTCTACCAATGGTTAGATAATAAAAATAGAAATTAAAAGTGGGAAGAATAATATATACAAGATGATGATGATGATTAAAAATGAGTGAGACAATACACTGTTTATTGAATATTTATGTATGTTAAAGAAAAATATATAAATAATATATATATATATAAAAAGAGTAATTTCTCAAGCAAAACGTTTTGGGAAGAATGCAGATGTATTCCTGCCAGATCTTTCTTACAATCTATAGGTATTAAGCATATTACTTGGATCATAGAAATTCAGGTGGTTACTTATTATACTTTAAAACTATTTAGCAACTGTGATGTTCAGAAGGGAATAGAAACAGATTAAGAAAATATAAGAAAATAACTATGTATAAAAGCAGAATAACAACATAAAAACATAAAGAGGAGTGCATTTAATGTACATAATTGCCAAAGAACGGAAGAAGAGAAATAAGGATGTCTAGAAACCAAGAGACCAAAATACAGATAACAAGTAAGCCTGGTGGATACCGTTATTTCATACCTGGGATAACTAGAGAAAAAGCACTCAGGTGGTAATCTCACAGTCTAAGTAAGTAAACATGAAAGGTGATCCAGGGATTAAACTGACCCCATGCTATTTAAGACATTAAAAAGCAAAAAATGATTAAAAAAGGAACGGTAACAGTGCAGATGGTAAAATATTGACATATTATGGCAGTGATGGCGAACGTTTTTCCCTTGCATGCCAAAAATGGCGGCACATGCACACATGCGCGTGTGTGCCAACACGCAACCCCCCCATGCATGCTGCACTACGCATGCACGCGTGTGTCCCCCATTGGACTGTTTTTTGCCCTCCACAGGGTGAAAAACGGCCCAACGAGACTTCCTTTTTGCCCATTGAGCTGTTTTTCACCCTTTGGAGGCTTCAGGGAAGCCTCCTGAACACGAAAGACGATCCTACGGGCAAACCGGATGTTCAGGAACGGACTTCCGGTTTGTTTGTGGGGCCGTTTTTTAATCTTCCGGAGGCTTCAGGGAAGCGTCCTGAAGGCTCCAGAGGGTAAAAAACGGCCCAACAGGCAAACCGGAAGTGACTCCGATTTGCCTGCTGGGCCATTTAAAACCCTCCGGGGGCTTCAGGGGAGCGTCCTGAAGCCTCCGGAGAATGAAAAACGGCCCTACGGGCAAACCGGAAGTCACTTCCAGTTTGCCCGTTGGGTTGTTTTTTTACAGGGCAGTGCCTCGCGTGCCCTCAGAAATGGCTCCGCGTGCCACCTGTGGCACGTGTGCCATAAGTTCGCCATCACTGTATTATGGCAATGCTTGTTAGAACTATATGATATTCCGGTTGCCTTGTTTTGAATCTGAATTTTCTCAACCATTTTGAAGTTTTCTATATAAATTGGAGTAATCCAAACGGAATCTGAAAACCTACATATCTGTTCTGTGTTGACGCACTTGTCAAATTAGTGTTCAGTAAAAGGTTCAGAAAGCCAGGATATTAAGTACTCTAAACTTTTTATCTGAATAGTTGCAGGAAAGAAGATTAATTTATTTCTTATCTGTGGGAGCATTATATATATTTGATAGTAATATGTAATTACTTATATTCTGGTGGCTTTAACTCAAATCCATGAAAATGTTTATGTTGGTGTCATGGAGTGTTTATTTTTCTGTCAAATGTACTTTATTTTTATCTTATGGAATTCATAATGTAAAATTCTACGTTAGATTCTAAAGAAAATGTTATTATTCTCTAGCCACATACTGCATCATTCTTTAAATATATTATAAGCCAATGTTAAAGACAAGAAAAGCAAAAAAACATAATACACCAAATGTATTTAAAATCACAGTTAAAAAAAGAACCTAGATGATAAACTTCCTAAGTTTCCATTTATACTAAGGACACAGCATACACCTTGTAAAATTAGAGCTAGAATTTTACATCAAAATATTCATATTATTACCGTTTGCCTGCAGATAGGGCAGTGTATCGCACCTAGCCATGATCCACACCTCCAATATGCAATAATGCAGGAACCTAAAGAAAATAACGTATTAATTTCTTAAACTCTAAATACAACCACTTGTTGGTTTCAATAGCACTGAAAAAAATGACTTACAATCATTTTTCACACTTGCAACCGTTGTACCATTCCCATGGTAATGGGAAACCAGATTCATTTAACAACCATGTTACTAATTTAACATCTGTTACATTCACTTAACAACAGCGGCAAGAAACATCATAAAATGAGGCAAACTGTTGTTTAGCAACAGAAATTTTGGCCTCAATTATGGTTGTAAGTCAAGGACTACCTGTACCCGAATGTGAGTCGGTATCTCACTTAAAAACAAACAGCTGTTCACTGAAGCTGATAAAATTATTTAAAATTATTTGTCAGTTTAAGACATTGAGTCTCAGAAGAGAGGAAAGGACTGCTTACAGACCTCATTGAGATACGCATTATCTAAATTCTTTGCCCAAATACTAGTAATCCCTGTATCAGTTCATGACACTTGTATTATATGAGTTGCTGAAAATGTAGTCCAAATTAGTAGAACTTAAAGGTATAAATGAACAAAAAATTGCTATATAATAGTGATCCACTTTATACATTTTCAAAGTCATGACTGACTGATATGCATACATACATACATACATATATATATAATGTAATAACAAGAGAAGATCAACTGAAATAATTAAAATAGAATTTCTTCACTTCTTTAAGGCCAATCCATTTCCAAAAACACCATTATTTTGCATATTTCCTCAGCAACTCTTACCATTTCAAAGACTATAAGAAATTATTCAGATTTTTTTTTTTTTTTGCATACCACAGAAAAGATGTCCACAATTTGTTTCAATGGGAAATGTAGCCTGTTGTAAACACACCGGGCAGGACAAATCAGTATAGAAATGTTGCCTGTCACCAACACTATTTTCCTGAGGGGGGGGGGAAAGAGAAATATAATTAAGTCAAGCAGAGCAAATGATTTCATTTGTGAGAAGCTGCAAAATAGTTAGATTGGCATATTTACAAGAAAGAAATCTCAGACTTTGATAAGTGATAAAGGAAGCAAGCAATAAGATCATACAATAGAACAACACAGGTACATGACAGCTCATTCCCAACAAATACTTGGATAAGATGAAATCACGTTTTGAAACTTTTTAGAACCTTTCTCTTTGGGTTGCCATTTGATGATAATGATTAAGAGGGAGATAACAGAGTTTATTTATAATTCTTATCTGTTTCAACTTAGAGTAGCTGCAGCATAATATAACATAAAAGAGCCAAGCTTTCAAATTATGGTTACAGTTTTAGGACTCTATGGAGTCCCTAAAGCTTTGCTTCTTTAATAAACATTTTAAATATATATTCCTGCAAATCCACATCAATACCTGATTTTGAAATGATATAATCAAGCACAAAGAACTAGAGTATCCAAACCCTATCAAACTCAAACATTTCTACATTTAGTGATTACCTGAGAAATTTTCTGGGATATAAATTATTTAAATCAAAAAGAGTTGTGTGTAATTGTAAATATACCTGTTCCGATTGTATTTGTTGTCTAACTGCCCTCACTAGCTCTTGGTTTTCTGGATGAATATCTGATTGCCCATCTCTGTTAAGAGAAGAAATACTATTAATAAAACATTTCAAAAATGGAATCAGACGGAACAATATAAATTCATCATGTTTACAATTATAAGGGTCTCTAATGTTTGAATGCTGTTATTTTAAGAGGTGCTACATTACTTGAACTATAGAATGAAATCTCCAAAGATAATATTAATCAAGGTGTAAAATAAACATACTAAAACATTAAAAGTTTAATAATGTATTGTACTTAAGATAAAAGTGGAAATATATTATTTTTCCTTTGCATAATGAAATCCTTGGCAGGACATGCTTTTCACTGTATTTCATTTTTTCCATTTTTAAAATTAGTTTATAATATAAAATACAAAAATACAAAAGCATATAGTAGGAAAAATAAGGGGGGAAGGGGAAAGGAGAAGTTTATAAAAGAAGGGAGAAAAGAAAAAAGGCATTGATTTCTGCTTTCCATTGTATTTCATTGTTGATCATATAAATATTTGGAGGTAAACATGCAGATCCAACTTTAAAATCCACAACAGCCATAATAAAACAAGTAAACAAATTCCACACATGAAAGGAGCCATCATAATTCTATTCAATATTCTTAATTGGTTAATTTAAGAATTAGTCAGCATAATAACTATGTGATTCAAATCCGAGTCCTGTTTTAAGCTTTGCATTACTTTCTCTACTTTCTTTCCAATTTCTTTGAATTACATTGCATATGTTTAGCATCTGCATGTGGGGCAGGGAGGTTAATCAAAATTTATTTTAATTATCCTCTATGATAAGTAAGATGAAAAGAAAGCAAAAAGGATGCTGCTCTCAGAATGTGAAACCAAGTAACTAAACTACTATTCCAAAAAACTTAATTTACAAGAAATGAATAAAATTGACATACTTCAACAACAAACCTTCTAGTGCTATCAACATTTTACTTCACCTTACCTTAATAGCATGTATGTCAGTGCTACAAGGAATGTGATGCTAAGCACTACCGCCAGCAGAACTTGGTCACTTATTCCTTCTATCATTGAATCGTCATCTAGTACCAGTCTCTGAACTTCAGTTTCCTGGCTGGCCATTCCTGAGCTAAAACTTTGGAAACATATAAATATGCATTTATTCATTGGCACAATTATTATTATAGCAATAGCACTTAGACATATACCGCTTTATAGTGCTTTATAGCCCTCTCTCAGCGATTTACAGAG
Source organism: Pseudoxenodon macrops (assembly GCA_032467955.1). Taxonomy (NCBI): domain Eukaryota; kingdom Metazoa; phylum Chordata; class Lepidosauria; order Squamata; family Pseudoxenodontidae; genus Pseudoxenodon; species Pseudoxenodon macrops. Next base: position 334,395 of record JANHFT010005657.1, read on the forward strand.
TCAGCATATTGCCAACCATCTGGGTCCTCACTTTACCCACCTCAGAAGGATGGAAGGCTGAATCAACCTGGAGCCTGGGGAGATTTGAACTGCCAAATTGCAGGCAGCCAGCAGGCAGCAGAAGTAGCCTGCAGTACTGCACTCTAACCATCGTGCCACCAGGGCTCATATTATATTCTTGTTTACAAACTAATAAACAAAAAGAAATAAACTTTCACATTTTTAGCTTGTTGCTTGACTTTCAAATGGATAAGATTAATTTCAGGAACTCCCTATCCTTCTCCATAGTTAAAACAGGATAATTAATACTGGGTAATATTCTGATTTCTTGGACTAAGTGCATTGGGAAGTAGGAATAAAATGTCCTTGAATGAAAATGGTTCCAGAAGGTAGAAAGGCAAAGTCACTGATACATAATAAGACAATTATATATTAACATGTACTTAAAGACAGATTCTATTCCCAAGATTTGTATTTTAAAACTAGGAATATTGAGGTATAGCAATAATCTGAGAATTCTTTCAAAGAACATTCTGGGTTTCAGTTTGATGAGGACATGCACATAGTATTAATAGCAGCACTATTTTCATGACATTATGAAATATAATGTCCTTGGTTTGTTAGCAGATAAATTCATTATATATTTTTCAGGATGTTAGATGGGTTGGTTTTTTTCTTATAAATTGTGAATTTATTATTGCATTGGTGATATTTTTATTTGTAAAGGTGTTTAGATTCTAATGACTAAAAGTATTTCCAGAAAATAAAAATTAAATAACTGAATAACCTAAAACTAGGCAGTGAGGAAAGATGCAGTATACTTAACTAGGGATAAATAGCAGTAATATATGTTTGCCTCAGAATATATATGAAATGTATTTTCCTCCTGAATATATTTAAAGATGAGATTGTGTTTATATTTTGATGGATTATATTTTACACAGATTGAAATCTCAATTTCTAGAAATTAAGAACCAGTGGAATCTTTTTTCTCTGGATTTCCTCTCAACATTTCAAGTCGCTACAAGTTAAAAAAGACTTTTAAAAAAGCAACTCTTCCTTGGAAACTGGTACAAGCTTGTCCTTACTTATTCTTAGAGATTTTTCAATACCAAAATTTGACCCTAGAATATGAAAATAAAAATTGATGGAAGCATGAGCAGAACATCTCTTCTCTGACAGTTTCCTGTCTGCCTATGCTTAGAATTTAATGTGCTGTTAATGACATTAACATATGTAAAACCATCTGATAGCACTGAGACTTTAAGGTTAAAGAAAAGACAAAATAGCATTTGGGTAAAAAGCCAATTCATGGAGAGATTAATGTGTAACTTCTCAGAAAGCCTCCGTACAAATGCCAAAAAGGGAAATCCTTGCTTTAATACAATGATATTTTTAGATCAATGCCCACTCTTTTACCTCAGCTGAAAATGAGAAGACTCATCACTGTGTCATCTTCAGAATCAAAGGAAATGTTTCAGATGCTGGAGTTTGAAACCTCTGAGTTCTGCCTTGGAAAAAGAGATATTTTCAGGGTATTTCTTAACTTCTTATTTTAGTATAGCATTTGTCCTACATTATTTCATGTCCAGAAAGAGAGATATAAAGAAATTTATCCTCATATGGAATAAAACATGAGAGTGTAAAAATATCATGAGAAGAAACTGTAAATCTATTCACAAATACGACAGGGATGAAATACAGGTACTCCTCAATTTACAACTACAATTGAACCCAAAATTTGTGTTATTAAGTGAGACATTGTTAAGTGAGCTATGCCCCATTTTACGACCATTCTTGCCATGGTAGTTAAGTGAATCCCTGCAGCTGATAAATCAATAAGCCGGTTGTTAAGTGAATCTGGTTTGGCCATTGACTTTCTTGTCAGGAGGTCGCCAAAGGTGATCACATGACCTTGGGACACAGCAATGGTCATAAATATGAACCCATTGCCAAGCATCTGAATTTTGATCACATGATCAAAGGTGATGCTGCAAAAGTTGTAACTGTGAAAAATGGTCATACTGTAAGTCACATTTTGCAATGCCATTGTAACTTTGAACAGTCACTAAATGAACTGTTATAAGTCGAGAACTACCTGTAGTGAAAAATACTAAAATGAAGTTTGATTAATTTGGGACATAATTAGAATTTTAAGATATATAGTTGAATTCCTGTTCCCATTTAGCTCATGATTACAATAATGTAGTATCCATACAGCCTGCTCTCATTTGAATCCTTAACCTTCGTCCCAATCTATTTTGAAAGAGATTTGCACTAATGTGCAGTCCTTGAATCCCTGAACTGGTAGATATAAAAATGCCTGCGTAAAATCTGCTGGCCTAATTGACAAGCCTTATTTTGCCTCCGCAACAAGCACAACAAGTTGTGCTCTCATTACAATTTTAATGAGAGGGATGAGTTGGGGAAAGTGATTGGTGCATTACTTTGATCTTGCTTCTGTTCCCATGAAGTCTTACATACTGGCAGAAATTGATAACCTCTCTAATATAGATCAGAAATGGGTGAAGAGATATATTTTGTTAGATGATTAGATCTCTCCATGCATCTGAAAAGAGGCTTTCTGCACTGGAAAAAGCTCCTGCAGTCCTCATAGATATTAATAAAGGTATATAACAGGTAGTCCTCAACTTATGACCATAATTGAACCCAAAATTTCTATTAAGTAAGACATTGTACATGTAATGAAAATGTAATTGCAATTTTTGTAGTTGATGATTAAACCTAATAACCCAAACCTAAGGAGGACACCAACTAATGGTAAGAGCTATCCTATTCACAGGTCTATTCACAGGTACCGTACTATTTATTCCGGCTAATTGAAGAACTTCCATTATAGTGTCTACAAAATTTTCTCATTCTAACATACATCACTTTGACTTCAAAAAAAGAATACAAAGAAACAACACTTAGCTATCTTGATGTTCTGAATCTGCTAACACAATAAGCTCCACCCTCACTTCTCTAGAAAAAAAATGCAAAAAAGCCCAATTAGTTTTCTTTCTTCACTATCAACTGACTATCAACTTTGCAGGATCCTTCTTCACTGCCTACAACTTGATTTCCCCCCCACTCCAATTTATTTCACAAAGTTGGCTTTTTGCCTAGGTGAAGCAGCTACAATCTATTACATTGGTAATGCTTTAGAAATTAGCAGAATGTTTCTCAATCTTATAGCAACTTTAAGATGTCTGTAATTTAAGTGCCAGAATTCCCCAGCCAGCAATTCTGGCAGTTGAAAATGAAAACACTGGATTAGCATAAGAAAATGTAGAAAAATACATTTAGATATGTTAATGAAAGTCAACCGTCCTCAGGTACAGCAGGGCACACTTCTTAGTTATCATTACACATGCTTGCATGCGGAAGTCCCCAGGGCTCAAATTCCAGCATTTCCAGACAAACTTTAAAGCAACCACCAAGTTACACTAAAGAATATACTATGACTAGGTTCACCTGATATACTTATTTCTGATTAAGTTAATCATAGCCTATGGAGTTAACCCACTTTTCTGGTTTCGTCTGTTACTACTTGTAACCGTGCAGCCTGGTTTTGTACAAACCCAACAAACATGCACAGATCCTCTTTCCCTTTCAATTCGGAGTTCTCCCCAAAACTTAACCAAGGAGCATTTCCCATCCTCAGCCATTGTCTATGGAGATTCTCAAGTCATCCAGGTCATGGTTGTCCCAAAGGTGCTTTTTCCAGAGGCAACTGGATTTTCTGGTCTTCTCGTTCAAGAAGCTTCTTCAGCTTCTTTACGTCTTCAAAGAAAAACCAGAAAGTCCAGTAATAACCTCTTGAAAAAAAAAGCACTTTTGGGACATCCTCGGCCACTGTTACAACCCAATTGTGACTGGACACGCCAGTTGTAACAGTTTAGATTCTACCACTAAAGTTTAGAAACAGCCTTCCATCCTGCAAAAGCGCGGCCGGTATCAGGACCGTTGTTCTTCCTGGGCTTGAACTTACTACGGAATAACTCTTTGGGAAAAAGAAAGGGGGCGGGTGGAAGGGCGGCGGAAAGGAACTCCTAAGGCGGCCCTCTCTCCCCCCGCCGATACCGCGGGCTCCCCCCCTCCCTTAAGAAAAGACCACCTTCGCAACTCTGCAAGCGGGCGGGACTTCGCAGGCGGTTCTGCAGGAGGGAGAACGGAGGGGAAACCCGCCTTGGCCAAAGCGGGCAGGAAAAGCCGAATTAGAAGACGCTGCGGGGAAACCCCCGCGAGGGCGGCGGGAGCGCAGCGTGGAGTCAGCCCGCGGTATCGGACGCCCGGCCCCCGCGCGCCTCTGTACCTCAGTCCCCGACGGGCGGCCGCCAGGCCTGTCAGCCCCCAGCAGAGACAGCGACGAGCTCCAGCCAACCCCTGCTTTGCTCCGCCCCTTTCGCCCTCGGCGTGACTGAGTCGAGCCAGCGCTTCGTTCTTTCCTTTTTTTTTTTGTAAAGACGCCCGCATGCGCGGTGAGGGCCTGGGCCGACAGAGCGGGGCGGATCCCGACGGGACCCGGTGACGTGTCTTGCGTTACAGCTGCCCGGCCCGGCGCGGCTCTTTGCCGGGTTGGGTTTGGCGTGTCGGGTGAGGCGGAGGGGGGGAGAGAGAGAGAAGAAAGGGCGACTGCGAGAAAGGCGGAGGTGTCAGCGGAAGGCGCCTGTTAAAT
>JANHFT010005657.1:344150-356137 GCA_032467955.1 Pseudoxenodon macrops
ATAATATTAATATTATTTGCAACTTTTTGTGCATTCTTTTTCATACAGTAGTACTTTGGCAGTGAAATAGTAGGTTTTGAAAGTTGACTTTTAGCATAGTAATAGTCTAAAAGAGCCATTTGTGTGTCACAGTAACAAGAAACAGAAGCCCAATTTAGATGTACTAAAAAAATTCTAGTACATCATAGTTTATTGCAGGGGTTTTCAAACTGTTCTTTGGAACTCTAGTAATTTGGATTCTGTGGAATCCTAGGGAACATGTCAGGGTTCTGGGAAAGACTGAAGGTAAAAAAAATGCTCCGTTTACTGGAATGAATCCCGTTTTCTATCTCTTAGTGTTTTGCCTATCGTCAAGGGTTCTGAGAATTTTTTTAAAGGAACAAATTCCATAGTCTGAAAAAGATTGAAAACTCCCGATTTATTGGATTGAGAATGGATCCTGTACACTCTCTTTCTTCTGTTTTAATTTGGGAATTCTATGTGCCATTGACCAAACTAGGAAAGTTTTTAAGTTCAGATTCCACAAGAAATTTGGATTTATTGTGCTGAGGATGTAGAGAGACTACACAAGAGGTAGAATAAGGAGGAAAGAAGTATAAACCATTCAAGTCATTTCTGATCAGATAAAACATGTCTTATTGCACTACAAGTATGATGTCTGAAAGGCTTTGCTATTCATGTTGGCACTATTGGTTTTGTGGAAAATGTTAGTATATAAATAATGAACAATATTACTTCCTTTGATTTTAAGGCAGCTAATAGCAATAAAATTAATAAATAAAATATTGCTAAGTCCAAGTAGTATGCAGCAGCAAAATAACCCCTATTGCATTTTGTAATAGTTTTGCTCAATTTTGATAAGTTACAATAAAAAATAACTTCAGCATTTTTATTCGAAAGGATTATAATTAATTACAGGAGGATTATTCTGCAAAATTACCAAAAGCTTATTTAGATTAAGAGACCCCTAAGCTAAGTTTGAGTCATGGAACAGTAATTACATGATGCAGTTTTTCTGGCAATGTTACAGAAGTGCTTTGTCATTTACAGTACTTTCTTCTAAGAGGTTTTTTTTTCTTCATTTGATTTACCAGTCTAACTTACAACTATCGAATTCAGAAGTAATTCTGCCATCCATTAATAAGCAGGGCTGATCTTGTTTACAATTTGACATGTACCAAAGTCAGCTACGTGCTACAAAATATATTAAACCTGTACTTGAGATATTCAGAAAACTTCTCATGTCCACCCAAGTGTCCTAACCTGTTTGTGAACATTGCAAAAACTGGTTAGAGTGGATTAAATGGGCAGTAGGACAATGGGCTTGTTCAGTTAAGACATTTCCAAATAAAACCATTTTACATTTAAGTGAACATAAGCAGGTTTCTCCTTTTTTCAGGGTGTTAACTTCCTGGTTTTTTTAAAAGGATTTTGATTGAATATTTTTGGTCTCTGGAGGTGGAAAATCTCAATATGGAAACATTGCCTTTTAAGTAAATTTGCAAACATATCACTGTTTATACTTTTATGTGCCATTATACAAAGATATTCTTGTTTCTATTAAAATAAGTTATTTTCAGTGGTATGTGCTGAGAACAATTGTGTATGTCAAGTATATTCAAATTTTCAGAAAGATCTCCTGTTTAATTAAGTACCACATGCAGGTTGTGTCAGCATTTCTTCACTTAAGAATTCCTTGAAACATACAATTAGACTAGGGCTGTCTAAATGTTTTCATGCGATTGTATATAGTATTAGCAATTCAGAATTATTTGAGGTATGGTTACTGTATTTTGATCCAAAGATGTTTAAATTTCATAATTCGACAAAAAATAAGTACAGGTAGTCCTCAACTTGCAACAGTTCATTTAGTAACTGTTGCAAGTTACAACAGCACTGAAAAAAGTGCCTGGTTTTTTTTTACAGTTACCACAGTTGCATCATCCACATGGTCACATGACCAAATTTTGGATGCTTGATAACTAGTTCATATTTATGATGGTTATAGTGTCTCTGTTGCATATGATCTTTTTGCCAACTTCTGACAAGCAAAGTCAATGGGGAAGCCAGGTTAATTTAACAACTGTATTACTAACTTAACGACTGCAGTAACAACTAACTTAACTGTGGCATGAAAGGTTATACAATGGGGCAAAACTCACTTAACAAATGTCTCACTTAGCAGCAAAAATTTTAGGCTCAAGTGTGGTCGAAGGTCAAGGACTTATAATCCAGAAGGATATGCTTTAATGTTGGTAATTAATTCTTCTGGGAATTATATTGAATCTTTCATTTTCTTAGACTCATACAGGTACTCTATATCAGGGGTGTCAAACTCGATTTCATTGAGGGCCTCATCAGGTCAAAAAATTGTTTGACCTTGGGGGGCTGGGATGGGCATGGCCAGCTCGATGTCATTTGTGTTGGGGGTGCCTGTAGGCCCGAGTGCTCTGCCAGTGAAAACGGATTCCCGAGCTCCGTTTTTGGCTGTGACAACCTCCTGCAATCCTCTGCCTGTGAAAACGGGTTCCTGAGCTCTGTTTTCAACTTGCAACAGCCTTCTGCAACTTTCTGCCACCAAAAATGGAACTCAGGAGGACCACCCACAGTCCTCCCAAGCTCCATTTTTGCTGGCAGAAGCACCCCAAGCCAGACCTTTGCTGTTTCCAGGGTGGTCCCACGGGCCAGATCTAGGCACCCCGTGGGCTGAATCCAGCCTCTGGGCCTTGCATTTGACACCCCTGCTTTATATAGATATTTTTAATATTTTTAAAAAAAAAATGGAAGTCAATCAAATGGCTGAGGGCTGTAATCAAGTTTTAATTCTTGTGTTGGTTTGTGACACAGACACACCTGCACACATAAAAAGGTTCTTAAATGTTTGTGAGCTCTTTGGAATTTTCAATATTTCTGCATAAATGTAATCTAACATATCTGTTTTCTACACATGGAAGCCTGCCAATATCCCCAGAACTTTCTCTAAAGAGGAATGGGCCAAAATTCCTCAAAGATAATGTGCAGGACTGATCAACAGTTATCAGAAACATAGCTGATATTGCTACCCAAGTGGGATACATATCAATTACTGGTACCTGAAAGCAAAGATTTATATATATTTGTTGGACATAAGTATATAGCTTTGGATAATTTTCCTCAAAGAATAAATGAACAAGTATAATATTTTTGACATTGTGCTCTCTATCTACTTTTAGTACTTGTGTGGAGAACAGATAGTGTTCTAGGTCATATTTATGTAGAAATATTGGACATTCAGAATGTTAACTTTTAAACATCACTGTACATCTTACCAAGTTTATACCCCCTACAGCTTATGTGTTGGAATTTCATTTAGTGGATGTATGTTGATTTCATCGTAACACGAGTTCACTATTTTTCCAAATTCTACATCAGACTTCTTCTCAACTTGATTATTTCCCTAGTCACTTGAATTTTAGTCAACTGAATAGATATTGTAGTTGTAAGATAAGCCTAGCTGCAATATCTGACCATTTATTTGCTTGTTTATTAACTTTATCCCATCTTAATTTTTTACAACTCAAGTATCCGTAAATAATATTCACTCTTCCTATTTTCCCATAATAACAATCTTGTGAAATAGGTTGAGCTGAGAGAGAGTGACTGGCTTAAAATCATTAATAACATTGTCAGTTATTAACTTTTTTTCTGTTTTATACTCAGCTTTATAATAGTCAGAAGTTATTGAAGAACAAATAAATTATGCTGCAGTGCCTCCATTTTTATCAGTTACTAGACAGATTCCTTAACATCTGCTTAATAAAAGGAAGTAGACTTTTTAAAAATATTCTAGTTGTTTCTTCTTCATTTGCAGTTTGGGATCAAGAATAGAACTAGCAACAAATTGAATGGCAAAAAAAGTTTATAATCTAGTAAAATGGAGAACTGGTTCGTTAGAAGCTAGGGCTTTCACAACAGTTCATTTTTGGAGGGGAAGCTAAGTATGCTGCTATTGGTTTTTAGCTTCTTTCAACCTCTTCCAGCCTATTTTGTAGAATGCATTTTCTCTTTTTGGCATAGAATATAGGAAGAAGAGAATAACCTGTGCTCTCTTGTTTCCCTCCCCCTTTTTTTTAAAGATAGGAGAGGCCAAACTCCATGTTGCTTCTGAAAAAAACATTAAACTGCTACATACAGCTACTGCTTTATTGTTATGCAGATATTTATGATTTTCTTTGGGGAAAAATCAATTAACGCTTCAGTAATTTCTGAGCAGACACTACCCTGGTGGAATCCATATAGCAAAAAAATTGGCAAAAAGATGAAGAACCTTTGATTCAAATAGACAAAGGACATATTTAAAACAGTCTCCTTCGAATTGAGCTTCATTTCTTAGGGAAGATTTATAACTAATCATGATTTTTGTATACCTTTTTCAGGTATTAGTGGTTTTTGAAAGTAGTGTATGAATAAATATTTTCAAGTGTTGTTTTTACACATATTACTATACTATATTTAATCAATTGAAGCCAATTAAAGGGCAAAGAAAGAATTGCTTTCTTACAGATGTGATGCTAAAATAGGGTCTTTCAAGTTTACAGAAATAAATTCACCCATTCATTAATTATAATGTCAATAATCATCAAGATCTTGTATTCATTTCTTTGGTTTAACTTGTATATTTTTGTCACTTCTTCCAGCAGCTCTTTGTACAACTTTGTAGCTTTGTACAACTTCTAAAATCTCTTGATGTATTGGTATAATGCATTTGAGATAGCTTGACTAAATATAACTGTCTTTCTCTTCAGATCCAGACATTTAATGTTGAAGCACCATGCCAGACTGTAGAAGATTTAACAAATGGAGTTGTGATGGCTCAAGTACTTCAAAAGATGTAAGATTACTATTTTTTAAATAAATGGTTTATTCGTATTTAGTTTTCTGCATCAGAAAAATAGTGTCAGTTTTCTATTTCATTTTATAACCTCTAGTTTTCTTACAATTGGGTAATGATTTTTTTTAAGACAGTAAGAATTGAATTCATTGAATTAATGAACAAGCTAGTTAAGGTAAGACTTTTTTTAAGCACAGAAAATACAAATCTGTAGATAAGAGAAATATAATTTAGGAAGAAATTTATACTAAGATCAAACTTTAATGAGACTGTTGTAAAAATGTTCATATTTGATGATGAAGGAAGGCTAGTCATTTTTACAAAATGACAGGTTTTTTTTGATCCCCTGAGAATGTAATATTGAAGGTAAACATGTTCCTTCAAAGTTTCCTTTACGGGGAGGGGGCATTTTTTTACATTTGGTTATCCAATACAACATTTTCAGTTAATTCAGTGTTAAATTAATTATTGAAAATACTGGCAGACTTATATCCAATGGAATAAATATTTGTCTTGCATAGTAGCTTCCAAAGAAAAATAAGAGGAACCCGAAAACCCATATTCTAAGATGGGAAATACAAGAAGTGGGAAAAAATACATATTAAACAATAAAAGTAGATCTGCATGTTCACTAAATTATGCTGTAATTAGAAAATGGCAAAACATTGCCAGTGAATGTTTTGTTTAAATAAAATATCCATACTGCTATTTTTCCAGAGTAGTATTTGTTATGATTTTGTACGTTGGAGACAGTGTAAAATACACTTTCGTCTCTATTGCTGAAATAGACAAAGAGACAGATTCCACATATAGATTTAATAAATAAGGGGAGTGTATACAGCCTTGTCTCTTTGTCCTTTTCACTGTGTTCTGGCCGAACTGTGGCTTTCTAGCCTGTCTCTAGGTTTCATGTGGAGAATGGCAAGATGTTCTGAGATTTTTATTTTTCCAAGCACATTCTACAGTTAGACATAAATGATACAGTTGAAAGCTTTCAACAAACAATGAATACATACTGACAACTTGCTGGTATTATTTGGCTTTCTCGGTTACCCAGCATGCATCAGCACTAATGTCTCATGTTCCTTGGCCTTTTCTGAAGCCAGCCTTGAACATCTGGCATCTTTTCATGTAAGCCTCTAATCTGTGTTGGATGATCCTAACATTTAAAACTTTTACTTAACTTAAACTTTTACTTAACAGAACATAAGAGAGAGAGTAGCAAAGAGTGGTGTGCACAGGTAAAGCATAAAGTTGAAGAAAATAAAGTTACATACTGAGAGAAACTAACCCATTAGCTTCTCCCAGAGATAGCTAGGAACTGCAGGAACAGTGAGAATAAAAGATATATAATTAGATTTTATGTTCCTGAAATTGGATTATTTTGACTGACAGTTGTCTTTCTTCTGACCAGCAAACAGCAATACATTGGGAACTAGAGGTAAAACCACTAATTTAGCAATTATTATCAAAAGTTCGCTTAAGTAGATGAGATGAGCAAGGAACTGGCAGATTATATATTTTAAAAGGGTTGTTTCCCAGGGTCTTGAGTTGATATCGAGGTAGGATATCAAGTTTTCTAAGCAATTCATAAGAGATTTTAAGTATGCGAAGTCAGGCTGGGCAGTTTGTTATACATTGTTATGAAGTGGTTAGCTTGATGTTATTCCAACAACCATGATTGAAATTAATCATGGTTTAGCATATGTGAACCCAGCCATTTCAAAATATACAACCTTAATGTGATCAACATTAATAAACTTTGTTATATAAAATTCAAGAGTGCATGATTACCGTATATTCATTAATGGAATATAGTAATGTTCTACATCTGCTAGTAATATTGATTAGAGGAGTGTTAAGGGAAGTTTCACTTCCTATCTTGCAATTGGGGAAATGTGAGCATAATGAAATGTGTTTTTCCAAATATGCATTTAAATACATGTGTTTGTGGGAACTGTGTATGTAATAACCTAAAATGACAAGTCTAGTTTGTCCCATGCTTCTACAACTAACATTTGAACTTGTTAATCCAATAGTAGGATGAAACAGCTTGTGTGCCAAGGCATAATGGTATAAATAGAATCCTTTTGACCCATAAGAACCTAGGTACAGAAAAAATAGCTTGGACAGTTCTGTAGGAATAGCTAAACTGGTTTTCCCACTTTTAAGTCAGAGAAGTGACTTGTTCAAAAACAAGCTCTTGAGGTAGGGTGCATGAGTTTATCTATATGCTAAAAGTAGACCTAAGGTGTTACTAAAGGATGTTATTTTGTAAAAAGATGTGTCATGTTAGGATAAATTATATAACAAGGAAATGAAATATACTATTAAATTATATAATAAGGAACTTGTTATATTTTACTTTCATCCAATTTATAATAACTCAGCAGTGGAAATTTATTGATAACAATTAATAGTTTGTTAAAGTATGGTCAATTAGTCTTCTCTTCTTCAATAAATTACTTAAAATTAAAATATTAAATTAACAGATGGATGTACCACATTTTCTCATATCTGGAATTGTTATTTTATTTTTATATGTGTATAAAATGTCAATTAAAAGTAATTGCTCTGGTTTAGGTGAACCATGATTTATGGGAAATTGTGAACTCTGATTTATGCTTTTGTTAAATATAAAATTTTGTAAATTAATAATTTTCAAAGAGAATAATAGACAGTGATTCTGGTGATTTATTATATGAAATCTACAAGTGCATAATAGATTTTGATTGGAAATTTATATTCTGATATTATCAATTAAATGTTAAGGATAACTTGAATAGCTAGTTGTATAGGAATAGGATTATAAGTAGGACTTAAATAACTATAAACCTGTGAATGATTTATATTATTTGGTATAGAAAAGAAAAATATTATTTATCAAATGTTTTGGAATATAAAAAGGTGGGATAATAAAATGTAAACATTTATATTTAATGTGACTATTTTGTGTTTCATGTTGTATGAAAATATTTTTAAGTCAGTGCTGTTCAAATTTCTGTAAACCGTTTCCAAGGAATATAGTGTAAAAGCCATTTTTTAAATATCAGAATTATAGGATTTTTAGTTGATAAACTTGTAATTTTGTGTAAGCAGACATGGTATTATATGCATACATGTGTGAGTGTGTGTATGTGTAAAGAGAGAGAGTGATTGAAAGAAAATACTTTTAACAAAATATTCTGCTTTCATTTTTTCAGCGATCCAACATATTTTGATGAAAATTGGCTAAATAGAATCAAAAGAGAAGTAGGAGACAATTGGAGATTGAAGGTATTTTTATTGCTTAATTATTACATTGTGGGTTTTTTGGTCAACTCACTACAACTGTTTGTTTTGTTTTGTTTTGCACACAATTCTGCAAGATTCAAGTTAGCTCTATTAACTCTATTAAAAAGCAGTAAAATGTCTATTCAATTTTAGCATGATTAAATATTTAATAACTTTTATTAAGTCAATTGTTTGAAGCTTCTAGTTTAAACCCATGCTACATGTCATGTATATAGCATTTTTTTACAGAAATAATTTTTCCTTGTGGGATTTTAACCCAGTTCATTCTGCTTTATCTAGTCTGGATGGGATTATGGTATACTGGTATCCAATTAAAATGAATAATAAAAAATGAGATATAAGACATACTGTACTGAAGCAAGGATCTAAATGACTTCGCATTGTCGGAGAAAGACTGTCCCAGTAAGGAGGAGGGGTCAAGCAGGGGAGCAATCTGGAATTATTAAGTAGACACAAGAGGGCAAGGTCCAATCCCCCTTGATTGCCATTGACCCTTATCTAGTCTTTCCCAGGGACAAACTGCCAGTCTGAGAAAATTGCTGTGAAATAGACTTTAGCAGTAAAGTAGCTAGTTTATAGTCTACACATGTGGGTCTGTTTGTTCATGTCTGACAACATTGATAAACTCTCATTTAACTATGAAAAATTATTAATCTCTCCTGGTGCTTTTGTATGGAGAAGAAAACCAAACAAGAAGGAATGGCAATAATCTATATGATCCCTCATCAATGCTACTTATCGAGGCTTCTGATAACATAGTTGCCCCCATGTAGTATCATTATTTGAAAATTTCAAATGGAGATATTTTAATACATTTTATTTATTTACATAATTTTTATGCTGCCCTATTCTACAAACTTACAGAATTGATTTTCAGAGGCATTTTGTTTCTTAAATAAATTTATTCTATTATCAACTGGCTTTTTTTGTTGACCAAGGTCTCTAGTATAGGTTGAAATGTTAAATTATTCCTTTTTATGTTTGCAGTACAGTTTTGCAGAAGGCAAAAGCCAAAAATTGCTTCCCACTGAAGTCTTTTTCAGTCTTACCTGCAGATGTGGAGGTAAAATGGGAGCTTCTCTCAGGTCCCAAACTCCTCTTGACTAGTGAGAATCATGCAATGGGAAGGGAGTGCTGCAGATTTGCATCCAGCACTCTGTCTTTATTGATTTTAAAGTCTGAAAAGCTTTTGCTGAATCTTTGCTTAATTGCTTCTTGGCAGATCTTTAGCCATAGCAGATCATTGTACACATAAATTACTTTTTTTTAAATCCGGTTTTGTGGATGATTCATGATTGATTTAAAATTCTTGATGGTTCTTGTTTCCATGTAATAACATTTAAGTCCTTCTGAGACACAAAATCAAATTCTGGGGAAAGTTAAGGTTCTCTTGTATCAGTAGGAAATTCTGAAATATTCGCTATCACATTTGACCATAGTCTTTCCATCGAATTAGGACATGCAAAATTATTAGCACTGCTAATGCATTTAAGTCTTCAGAAACTATATTTAATTAAGAGTCATTGTGAAACATGGCCCAAACATCAATAATTATATGGTTGTGGCATTTTCTTATTAGATAGACATAGAATTATACAACAAATATTGCTGTTGGATGACCCAAAGACATATGAATTTAATTGTAGGCCTACCTGAGAAGTGTTTACCCTTAGACTGTGTGTTGTTTTACTTCTTATTTATGCATTTGTCTGTTTATTTTCTACAAGGAAGAATGTGCTGATTTTTTTTTCCAGGGTGGGAAGCCCCAGAGTAGAAGAACAAAACATAATGGTTCATTACAAAGTTTGCTTGTTTGCTTACTTATTTATGGGATTTGCCTGTCACTTGAAACCAGGATTCTAGGTGGCTTGTAAAACCTATAATACACAAAATGCCAATGTAAAAGCTAACTAAATAATAATGACATGAAGTTTTGATTTAAAGGATTTTGAAGAATGCAGTATTTGCAAGAATAATCAACATTACAGACCTGCGATATATGAATTATAGTGTAATCTCATGCCCTCCCGGGAGCAACAAAAATATTTAATTTAAATTCTTCATTTCATTGTTTTCAATCCAATGTCAGGGTGGAACTGGACTTCTTTTATTATTATTTGGGACTCAAGACCACATCCTAAGTTGGCACCATATTTTCTTTGGTTTAGGTTAAAAAGAACTTGCTTGAAATCTCTCATGTTTATGCAGAAAGTTTGCTTCCTTCAGTTGCTAGATTGCTGTTACAATACTGAATTCCCTTTCATTGGTCTTGACACTTTGCCAAAAATGTCATACTTGGAATTTCTTTTTAGAAAAAATTGAGGAAGTCATATGTAGGTTCTAGTTTATAATGAGAAATGGTTAAAAATTGGAAGCAAAGGGTACTAATATTTTAATATCTTGTTTTCAAATTATAAAATTCATAAACTTTCATTGATTTGTTCAGAATGGTCTGAAACATTTAAAAAATGGAACAAAGAAACCCTAAATGAAATCATCGTTTTGGGCACATCTAATACCTCATGTGCCTAAAAATATGATGCTCCCCCAACCACCAGAAACAACTACTAATGTTGTAGTTGAGGCTATTTTGGAAGTTATGCTAATCCCAATAAATATATAATTTTGACTCTTTGCTTTTATATATTTTGTATTCATAGGAATATTCAAAATATTTTTTATTTGAATAATTATATAAAACGTATGGGAATACTAATCCAATTTAGAGATATAAACAATCACTATTATATGTGATGGTGTTTTTGTATTCCTTTGAACAAACAGAATCTAGAAATCAGAAAAGTATGGAATCATAATTTTGGATTTTTGTTATTGGCTTTTTTGGCAACCCCTCCAAACACAAAGAAACCCCTCTTCTGCTTATTATTATAAAGTTTTAATTGTAATTTAGGATCTTTTTTTAATAATTGTTTTTCTTTCACTCTAAGGTGAGCAATCTGAAGAAAATTTTAAAAGGAATTTTGGATTACAACCATGAAGTAAGAACTCTTATATGTAATATATTCCTTTCTTTGCGTATAATATGTAGATTAATTTACTATAATTGTTTCAAAGATTTTAGATCTCTTTTTAAAAATACCTTGCCTACATTTCAAATATATAAAAAAGAACATTTACCATTTTTTAATAAATGCGCAACATGGTTTATTGCAGGCTTGCATGTTTTGAAAGCCGATGAATTCTTTGATATATACTTTATCAGTCTTAATGAAGATGATTTGAACACATTTAATAGAATTCTTGATATAGTTGGCTTGAGAAATATGAGAAATATATAAAATGACAGTTTTATTCTGTTCTGTGAACAGTCCTTAATTTTAATTGGCTAGAATGGCTACATATTTTTGTTGGTGAAATAAAATTTCCTGTCCCCTAAAAGAAATGTGAAATAAATTTGATGCGTCAAAAATTGTTTTTGTTGATCATTTTGTGTCAGAAAAGAAAACCCAATGAAATTCTGAATCTTTCCATTGGGAAGCTTTTCACTTTAAATACTTACATACACCATTCAGATTTCATAAAAAGAATGAGAGAATAAATATATCTTTGTACTCTCTGGTAAAATGTTTTGGTAAACCATTACTCTGATATTTATTTAGAGGGGAAACCCCTACATATTACCGTATTTTTCGGAGTATAAGATGCACTGAAGTATAAGATGCACCTAGTTTTTGGGGACAAAAACAAGAAAACAAGAAAAAAAAATCTGCCTCCCAGCAATTTGCCAAACAGCAAACAGTACAGATGATATACACTGTTTGCTGTGTATTTCTGTGCATGTGTGCCTGACCCATAGAAATAG
>JANHFT010005657.1:375633-389367 GCA_032467955.1 Pseudoxenodon macrops
GGTAAATTGCTGGGAGGCAGAGGCCAAAGGGTGGGGGTGACTGGGTGGGGCTACATTCGGTGTATAAGACGCACCCAGGTTTTCACCCTCTTTTTGGGAGTAAAAAGGTGCGTCTTATACTCAGAAAAATATGGTAATATAATTATATTGATATTGACACTAATATTGATCATTGAACGGCAAGATCAATTATTTATGAACGATCACTTCCAGCTTTTGTTATTTAACTGTTCCTCTACCACCATTTGCCGCACAACTTTGTATTTTTTTTATTAATTCTGGTAAGAGCTGAACGAGGAATGGTCCTCGAAGGTATCTTCCCTTTCACCTGCCACATTTAACAATGATAAATCTCACTGGATTGAGCAGAATTTATGTCAGAATGTTCTACTACTTGATTAGTGAGAATTCTAAGCAGGAGATCTTCAGCAGCCAGGCCCCAAAAAATATTAAATCAGATATGGAATTACTTGGCTTTGAAGATTTATTGTAAAAGAGATTGAGAAAACATGAGAGCCAGTAAAACCAGAATGGGTATATTGTAAAGGTAGACTGTGAAAAAAACAAATTTCACTTTGCAATGAATCTTAATAAGAGATTCTAGGCCAGCCATAATTTGCCATTCTATCTTAGCTCAAAAGGCATTTCCTCAGTTATCCTAATGTCTTCCATGCTGGATACTTTGACTGTTTTCAACTTGCTTGATTCATGTTTCATTCTTACTGTGATTCCTGTTTTCCCAAAAACTTGTCCAAAATTCAAGGACTTTTCTTTGCCATGTTTTTTTTATTATTTGTAGTCTATTCTTTCCCATTTTCAAAGCATTTGTAGAATTTATTGCCCTAAACTGCAAATTCTGATGGAATTGGATTATTTAATTGTCATATCAGTTGATCTTCTCTGCAATGGCCACAACTCTTTGTTTCAATTATTCTGCAGTCTCTGCTATTTCTTTGTTGTCTAGGTTGTACTTCATGCACAGACTAGTTTTTATTTTCTTATTCTTCAAATTTCCTTGCTTCACATTCTTCAAATTGTTCAAATCCATTGCAAATTTTCTTTTTCTTCAATGCTACACAAATTTTCCATTTACGATTTCCTTTCTTAATGCCTTCATTCCTTCATATTTTAAGTTCCAATTCTTGAGTTGTAGACTATAGCATACATCAGCTGGTTGATTTGGGTCATTGTTTCATTTGGAATATTTTTGCCAGCTCCATTAATATTTGTTTCTATTTTAGCTGAATTTCTTTTTTAATTTTTTTTGGCAAATGTATTGTTTGGCTTCTTTCATTCGGTCCATTTTCCCAACTAGCTCTTCATTAACCAATAGTGTGTGCAATTCTTTATTAACTTCAGTTTCTTTTCTTTGTTGTTCTCCATTAAGGCCTATAGTCTTTTCACATTCTGTTTGTTGCTAACTATGCAAATTGGCATTTTTATTGGTAGTTCTAAATACACCTGAAGTTTTAATGGCTTGGTTTTGAGTTGCTTCCAATTCAGCATTGTGTTTGAAAATTAAGTTCGTTTCGTCCATAAATCTGTTTGTTAACCGAAAAATTGGATGTCTTTTCAAAACTGGTACATTCACATTTCAAAGTTTCTGGTTCATTCCATAATTGAGTAGTTTTGAGTAGTAAGAGCTGTGGTGACATAGTGGTGAGTTAGAATGCAATATTGGAGGCTAACTTTGCTGACTGCCAGCAGTTCAGTCCTGATCGGCTCAAGGTTGACTTGACCTTCCATCTTTCTAAGGTCAGTAAAATGTGGACCAGATTGTTGGGGGTAATATGCTGACTCTGTAAACTGCTTAGAGGGCTGTAAAGCACTCTGAAGTGGTATATGTCTAAGCGCTATTGCTATTTCTTTCTTCAGCCAAATTCTTTGCTGTCTGTTGCCTTCTCTTTGCCTGTCAGATCCATGTCCTGGTTGCCTAGTAGAGGCAGCTGAGCTCTGTAGCAAATTTTTCAGTGAATGCCCAGGAGCCATAGCATCCAATGTGACTTTCGTTAATCTGGGCAACATTCAATCCGGCATGAAATCCGAATTACACATTCTCATCATACCGGATGGCTTTTTTGGAACACATTTAGTCAGACTCTTCAGCTAAGATCTGTCTGATATGATTGATCTGTTCAACAGTATCACTAGGGCATGTAGGTCCTCCACACAATGAGCTACCCCTTGGAGGGATAATGATGATGGTTTTCGTTTTCATGTCAAAACACTTTCAAGCTCACATTTTTTGGTAGCTAATTTCTTCTAATTTCTACTCCATCTTCTCTCCTTTCCTCTTCCCTCCCAGTATATATTCATAGGAAGGAAGATAAATACTAGGAAGTGAAATCTAAGCTAGATTCTTCATATGTTCCCAAGTATTTAAATTGAGTATTTTTATAACATTGGATCAGTTGTACCTTGTAGTAAAATGCTTTACCTATGCATCCTACAAAGCTAAAATTGATATATTTCTAGATGTTCTGTAGACTCTGTAAACTTAAGCAACTCTAAATAACTTGCAAAAGATACACTCTCTCAGTAATGTAACACAACTTCTGCATGCAAAAGATCTTAGATTCGGTCTGGCAGTTCACCTGATTAGATCTTTCCCTGTCCAAGACCCTGGATAACTGCACCAATCAGAACAGATGGTTCTAGAGAAGATGAACCAATATTCAACTTCTTGTGTTCCTATTTGGAGTTACCTTCTTAGCATGTGATTCTTGCTTTTGTAGGTCATCCGTACTTTAGATCCCAAACAGAACCAAGGTTCAGCACCTGAAATTCAGGCACTGAAGAATCAACTGCAGGAACGTGAGAGGATGTTCCATTCCTTAGAGGTAATTTCCTATGAAACCGTGTGTATATTTAAACCAAATTAAGCCCCGCTCAAAATCAGTAGGTCTTATCTTGAGTAAAAGCACACACAATTGAGTCTTCTTGGCAATTACATTAAGCACATGAAAGGCAACCGTTGTGTTTTTTATTTTGAGCTGTTAATCTGAAATATGAGCTTCCATGATGAAAATTAATAACCGTATACAATTTCATGAATAATTTAAAATTCCACAGTTTGCCACCATTCCACATAACAGAAATAAAAATATGGACTTGAGTGCTGAGCACAGTATACTCCCATTACAGTATGCATGTGAAATCATGAGAAACACTTTTTTTCCCCCAATAGAAAGAATATGAAAAGACAAAGAGTCAAAGAGAAATGGAGGAGAGATACATTGTCAGTGCCTGGTACAATATGGTAAGTAGAGTTCAGATTGTAAAACAAGAGTACCAGCAAAGATTAATTGAATTGCCTCACTTCTGTAGTATGTTTTTCAAAATTAAATTGACATTCAGACTACAAAGGTGATGTGTCCCCTGGTATCTTAATTGTTTGAAGAACGTTGTTCCCTTTATAATACTCAGTTTAGAAATATTTTTTTCTGCTTCAACACAGCCCCAAGGTATTAAGGAACATAAAGGAACGTATTGTCTGTATATTGATATAGTGCAGCCCTCATCCTGTGTAACTGCCTCCCCAGCAGTTTCATGGAGATGACAGGGAAAATTAAAATGAATACTTGTTGTCTCCAAAGAGAGGTCCACTTTTGGAAGCAACCAAAGAGAACTGTTGTAAGAGGGCATCCAATTTAGAATTAAAAAATCAGAAAAGACCATGATTGAGATACAGAACCTAACCCAGAGGGTTATATTTCCCGGTCTGTTTTTTTTAACATAAGGGAGCTTCCAAAACATTCTGTTTTCCGAAAGAGGGATGAAGTGTGTCTAAGACTATCCGCTTAATCTAAGAAAACCTGGATTTCTTTTATTGGAAACAGTTCAGTGGAGTGACTTAATAGGTTTGGCGAAGAAATAGTGCAGCCCAGCCAGCTTCCCACACTAAACCTACATGCCTTTTCTTTTAATTTCTTTCTCTCTGTAGGGGATGACTCTTCATAAAAAAGCAGTAGAAGACAGACTTGCTAGTACTGGTTCAGGACAGTCTTTCCTAGCTAGGCAAAGGCAAGCCACCAGCACAAGGAGAGCTTATCCGGGCCATGTCCAGCCAGCCACAGCAAGGTAGAGAGAGTCCTTGCCTTGCCTTTCGAATGGAAGCCATCCTGGAATCAAGACCTACTTCTGTTATAAGCGACTGTGTTTCAGGAAAACCTAGCCAGCATTCTTTCAGTATTGTCTCCTCACGTCTCATTTCCAGAAGAGAGCTTTTCTTTTTAACGTTCTTCTTCTTTTCTGGGGTCCTCCTTTCGTCTTTTAGTGTGCCAAAATGTTGAAAAACACCCAATGGAGGGTATTAATGCAATTTTCCCATACCCCTTTTCATATGCAATTGTCATCTCGTCACAAAAAACCCATAATGGATGAAAACAAATTTAATTTGTCCCCTGGCTAAACGATATTGCATTCTCCCCAAGGCTACCGGTGCATTGAAAGAAATATGCCTGCTTTCTTTTTTCACACTAATTTGATCTGTTTGAATTGGGTAATACAATTTGCAACAGTTGCTATGTAGAAAGATGTGTAACATTACTTGCAAAGATTAAATAGATATGCCGGCAGAAGTTGTAAGAACCCGATGAGACACATTCATGAAATGATCTTATGCTGATGTTACTTCATTTCCTTTGGCTTCATCTGGTCGATTGTTTAAATGCTGCTTTAAAAAAAAGAGCCCTCCATTACTGAGGAGTGTTTTTGATAGGTCAATAAGAAGGATAAACCCATTTGACATTGGCACTGATGTCTTCAGGTAGTTAAAATCATTCTGACATGTAAACTTGCTAACCTGTTGTGCTAAGGAATATTTCATGCCTGTGCAGTTTTGGATCTGTCCAGAAGCAGGGTTAGTTTTCTCTGTTTCTGTAAGTTATGAATTCTGGTTTCTGAGCTACCGCACCCTTCCCAAATCTTTGGGATTAATTCAAGTTAAACAGTTGCATATGGATGGAGGTTTTGTTAAAGACTTCAATAGAAAGATTTTTTTGCTTTATGTTTTTCTAAACATAAGCTTATGTTGACTTCTTAAGAATATTTCAAGAGCCTTGACTCTTTGGGTCAAAGGTAAGGTAACAACCCCTGTTTTTCATTCTGAACTGAATGCATCTGGATTTTATCACCATATTTATTTAGGTATGGATATTATTCCCATTTTTGTTAATACATTTATTCTGTGCACAATAATTTTCTGATTTAATTATACTTGTTTTTAACTCATTGCCCATCTAAGCACATGAAAGGAGTTTTTAAAATCCACTCATATAAAGGTGATAAAAATAAAATGTGATTCCATTGGTCCTTCTGTAGTATGGTTCCAGTATTTGATAAAGTAGGCCAGATGTTGTGCCTGCTTCAGAAAAATCATTTAATAAATCAGTGTATGGCTAATTCTTTTGGTAGATTTTTACACCTATAAGCAAATTTATTAGGTAGTCATCATGACTTTTGTGCTGATGCAAAAAAATCAGATTTTGTTGATTAAACCTATTTTGATAAAGCCTATACAGTACTTACTCTTTGAAGAGTTAACTTGTTCAAGTTATATAGAAGGTTTAACATTCTTAATTGGCTACTTCTGTGCTTTTGTATGCAAAAACAGAGCCAAACTCATGTCTGAATATGTTTTTTTCTGCCAACTATTATGGTGATCTAATGAAACCTGATTATTTAGTCTTGCCTGAAAAAAAACTTGAATGTAATTTTTCATAAACAGATTTGTCTTCTCTTCTTTTTCAACTTTCAGTCTCTTCCCTAGCTCTCATTTCTGACTAGTTGTTATTGAGGTTTTAGATCAGTTTTATTTCATGTTTTTTAATTAGTCTTATATTTTTCACCTTTCCTGAAAGCACCTTGAATTTATTTCTCCAGTCTGGCTACTTCAGATCTACTTGTGCAGAAGTGATAAGCATGTCCGATGCAAAGTCTAATTCTTTTAAACTTCAAGACTTTGTAATTTAAATATTTCATTGATTTTGATGCCCAGACATGCATTTCTGTAAGTTAAAAAAAAATGAAAGTCAAATATCATATCAAGAAAGCCAAAGAAAGTTAGTGGCCGGTATTTCCTATTGAAACAAGTGGGATATTAGTTGCATCTAAATAAATACAGTGTCCTTAATTTATAGAGGAGTCACATATGACTGTGTAATTTGTTGAATTCAGGAGCTGTGTAATTTGTTGCCATATGCAGGCTTTCTGGCTAAGGTAATTTAAAGAAAAAAATAATGTAGGATCTTCAAATTAGGTCTGCACTTTTTGTTTGAAACATTTCTTATAACACTATTTGCAACATCAAGGTTTTTAAAGAGTTTCAAAAAATGCCTGATAGAATTGTGTTAAAAGTTGGATTTTATTTTGTTATACCATTGTTTCCAGAATTTTATCATTGGGTATTTTTTTCCCCATTGCAAAGTGTTTTTGTTTGTTTGTTTCATACTTGTATGTCTCCTAAACAGGACATGGCTAAGATACATCTATTGCGTTTTTTCTCCTATTAATCGTGCTCTTTAATGCATGAATTGATCAGTTAAATCTTTTCCAATTAGATACTGGAAACGTAAGGAATTCTAGGAAATGAATACTGGTAAGCTGCTAGCACACCAAATATTTAATATTTCCTACTGCATTCTTGAATGTATCTTTAGGGTAGGCATATCAGGTTGAGAAAATGAATCATTAATTAGCCATTAAAATACACCAGTGGGACATATTTCATTTCAATATTGGGTTATGAGCACAATAAACATTGTCCATATTTCTGGGAAAGGAATGAATTCTTTGTTATATAATTTAGCTGAATGTACGTGGATGGAAAACTGTAGGCTTGCGGCTTCATTGTTAAGACAATTGACAGTGTGTTGCTCACCTCCATTATCCTTGCATTACGGAAGCAGCAAGAGACATTGCTCCTTAGCCAAGATATTTTTTTCAGTCTTATGTTTTTTTGCATAAAGGCTACAGACAGTCTTTACCTTATAATGAGCTTCAGGCCAGCTACATGGTAATCCTGGCCTCATGTACAGATGTCTGAAGCTGCCTTTTTGGCTAGAAAACTAATCAGACTTTCAGTTTGGATTCTGAAAGTCTGAACCTGGAATATAATTCAAGATGGACAATTTTCGGTGTGTGAAAATATACCTAATTAGTTCAGCATTATTTCCCCCCCCCTCAAATAATTTCCCAGTTTGAGTTGGATTTTCAGAAGACATTTGGGCAACTAGAGGATTGAATGCGACCAGGGAAAAGCAGACTTGGTTAACGTCAAAGTGCAAGAGGCCTAGTGTAAGAGAAGCTGTGGAAAGTTTTTGTGCAAAATGACTTAACAATTTCAAGTGATCAGCTGTTTTACGTTACATTTGACATATTAAAAAGCTTGATTGTTATATACAGCAAAGTCTCCTATATAAATAGCCTATGAGCTCATATATGCAACCAGGCAGGGAACTGCTAGATAGAATTTCCTTTCTTTCTTTTGGTATATTGTCTAGTACAGATACGCCCAAAGGATGACACCATTGTGGATTTTCTGAGGGCCGATAAATTCTGTAGGCTCTTTTTTTGCAAAGATATCTTCACATCTTAAGGCTGCATTCACTGACATTATTAATCTATATTGTATTGTCTTAAACCAACTATGTAGTAACAATCGTCCCAAAATTTGCTAAATTGCTTAAAAAATAAGGGCTGTTCCATACATTGCATCTCTTTTCTTCTTCTTCCCAGTCTGTTCTAAGTTAGCCGAATTTTTCCTTAGTTAATATCAAATAGCATATCATTTCTGGGCATCTGCTTTTTTTCTTTTTTTTTTTAAAGAGTGGAGTTTATTTGCAAGGAGAAGTATAGAGAGAGTTAACCATATCATCTCCCACTTTCCCACCTAGCAAAACGTTGAAGCTCTAGAAAAAAAGATGGGTAGATGACCAAGCTCCTTATAGCACACAATATGTTAGCGTTCATTGGCAGTGCTATTTGACGACTTCCGTTCTTCCTGTTAACAGTATTAACATACAGACCTCTTGCAATACATACCTTTAGAATGAAATATGTTTTATAAATGCACCTTTATTTACTAGTATGATTTTAAAAGTGCACTAAGTTCAATACTATATATATATATACCAGAACAATTTTGTTGTTGTTGCTGTTGCTGTTGTTGTTGTTATTGTTGGAGAAAATGGATAGGAAGGGTTGCCGGTTCCTTGCCAGCTTTTAATTTAATACTCAAGCCTTGTCACTCAATATATGCAATATTGTATGTACTGAGGCTGCTTACTGTCTTAATACATATCGATCCCTGTTTTTGTTTTTATGCATCTCCTTCAGCAGATTTGTTACCCTTCCTTTTTTTCTATCCATTTATACATGCACAAGCAGCTCTGGAAAGGAATGTAGAGAGCAGGAACATTTTTTTAAAAACAAAAACTGTGCCTTTCCTGCATTTCAGTGTTATATGATAGAACTTTCTTCGATTGTTGTTTGGGTTGAGTGTATTTATCTTAAGATCTCTGTCCTTCATCTATGTTACCTTCCCTTTGGATTGCACTAATGTGTCTTTCTTTCTTTATGTTATGAAATGTTGCTGTTATTCATGTAGACTACGTTGACAGTTGGAATGCATTGTGCTGCCTTTAAAAAATGTAAAGCTGCTTCCCCCCCCCACACACACTTTTGTAAGTATTGGCTTGTTCTGCTGTAGATTTCACTTTATATGGAGGCAGATATAGGAAACGCGGCACTACGGGAGAAAACCTGAGGGAACATTGCCTAGCGGTTATATTTGTATCGCTGCTTTTATCATCTCGTGGTTAGAGATGAAGCTTTTGGAAGAGTTGGTCAGTTTTATGAGAGAACCGCTTTGAGGAGATGGAAGGGAGGAAGCCAGCCTCACTCCCATTAAGCCTCATTGCAGGAGCAACTGCCTCTGGAACACGTTTGCAATTTGATCAGCATCATGATTCTCCATTGTAGCTACCTGGGAGGTAGGATTTGGCCTTGGGACCCCCCGGCTGCTGACTTCTATTTTTAAGCCATAAGAAACGGTCTCCCTATGTGTTCCAAGTGAAAACGAAGGAGTGCTTAGTATTGAGTGGTTTCAATAGGAGTCTGTTTCTGTTGCAAAACTTGACAGGGTCCTTCCATCTGCAGGGGGGGAAAGATGTAGAGACACAAAACGTGGAATGGGGTAGCTTGGACCATGGCTGAAGAGAGATCGTTGGCAGTTCCAGTTACCATTTCAGATAAATTGATTGGGTCCTACATTAACATTCAGCATCATAGATAAGGAGTACTGAGTAGTAAGGATACCTCTGGCTAACCCTCTCTACCAGCGAGACTGGGGCAAAACGTAAAATAGTGTCTCAATAGTGAGGAGCTGGGAAAGTAAGGCCAAAATGGAATGTTTGTCCTCCAGCAACTTTAGACTCTGAAGTGGAGTCAAATTCCTGGTTGATTCATTTGGGGGTGAGGATATGATTTATGACACTTAAGATTTTTCTTTCAGAGAAAGTTTACTGTTGGAATTACTGAGTTTTTGCAGGTACATAGACAATACTAGGAAAAGATGCTTGGCTGGACCTGGCAGTTGAGAAGTCAGTTCTGGAAATTTGGCTTTCAACATTGTCAGTCTTCTGAGTTGTGTGGTACCAGTGCCATAAAAATGAAATTATCATTGTCTCACAATAGAGTGGCCTTCCTTATTTAGATACCTCCAATTGCAAAACCATATGTCCTGCTACCTTGGTTCCCCTGCATATTCTTGTCTATACTGTATTAGCTCCTATGAAGGACTTGCTTTGTAGTTGTTTGGTGAGTTGCTTGGTGTTTTGGCCTAATCTTAAAATATGTGGTTGCGGTTGGGAGCTTTTTTGTATCATGCCTAATTTTTATTTTTTCCACCTACACCTTTACACCAGTGATGGCTAACGTTTTTGCCGTCATGTGCCAAAAGTGGGGGGAGCGAGGAGGGTCATGCGTGTGCGTGCCCACACCCATAATTCAAGGCACCTGCCCCCCAACGCATGCACAAGCGACCCCGTGCTCCCCGCGCTTTTGGCACGCGATGGCATGGTAGGCCTCGTAGGCCCGTTTTTCACCTTTCTCCAGGCTCCAGAGGCTTTCCTGGGGGCTGGGGAGAGTGAAAACGGCCTCCCCCATCCCCCCAGACACCCTCAGGAGGCCAGAAATGCCCTCCCAGAGCCTCCACATGAGCCCTTTACTTACCTCAAAATGGGCTGTGTGGAGACTCAGGAGAGGGGAGGGGTGTGTGGCCAGCCGAAAATCAGCTGGCCAGCGCGCGCATGTGCGCTGGAGCTGATCTACGGCAATGACTCCCATGCCAGCAGATATGGCTCCATGTGTCACCTGTGGCATGCGTGGCATAGGTTCGCCATCACGGCTTTAGACCATCAGATAAGGGGAAAGAGTATGAATTTTGCTTTTAACCTTCATTAGGCAATTTTGCCTGTCTACTTGTAATGATTTGAACTTTCTTTAGCATTAATATCATGATGCAGCTGCCACTTTTTGAGATCCTAAGCATGTGTTCGACCTATCTGTGTGTTTCAATAACAACTTGTTTGACTGTCCTGAGCTACCAAATTTACTTGTCACATTGCCAATAAAATGTGTTTTTTTTTTCTGTAAGAATGAAATTCTAGGATAACTAGATATTACTTTTCCCCAAAGTATGATTTCCTACCATACTGCCATTGTAGTGATTTTAAAAAACCTATCTGTATATAGATAAACAAGATAATAATGGTTGTAAGTTCAGATATCTTTTGGGGGGAAGGAGGTCTGGATGTTTCCCCTCGGTCCGGAACATGCTTCCAAGGCTACAGAACCAGTGTACAGTTGTTAAACAAGTTGTAAATAAAGGCTTCTATAAAATGTGTGATGCTTTTTTTTATTACAAGAGAACATCTATCTTGTCACAACTAGCAGTCTTCTCATTTTTCTTCAGAAGAGTTCTCTGAGGAAATTGAGAGTCGCTTGCCCAGAACTGCTTAGTTTTCAATACGGAATCTGAATTCCCATCTTCTTTGGTTAAGTCATGTATGCTATCCAGTGTACTTATATCAGAAGGTGTTGTTGGATCTACTTGAAGGGCTGCTTGTTGCAGTGAACAAAAACAACCCTTAGAACTTACAAAAAAGAATCTAAAGCCAACTCACAGAAGATCTTGTAGGAATTTAAAACAGATTTCTTTTTTTTTTTAAGTTGTGAAGAAATACTTTACAGAGGAGCAAAGAAACGAGTGGGCTTTTATATTCCCTAGGATTTCTATAATCAGTTGATGCAGCTTTGTTCATAACATTTCCAGGACTCCCCATCTACTTCAATGGTAGGGAATGGAAGTCTCGGTGTGGTAGGAGGGTAGAAGGAAACCAGTGATAAGTCTTTTGGAGCGGGCTTCACTCACTTTCTTGCCTGCCTTTAAAGTAGCCTTTTCTGTCTTCTCCCAAAGGTGCTTTTGTCAAGAGGCAACTGGACTTTCAGGAAGTTCAGTTGTCTCTTGAAAACAGCACCTTTGGGACAACAATGACCTGGATGACTGAGAAGCTCCATAGACATTTGCTATGTCTTCCGTTCATGGAATGGGAATGCTTCCAGACTGATCGTGCCAACACAATTGGAACTTCAATGTGGCTCTCACCATTATCAGTACTGCCTCAAGTCTGGTCCTGCCATTATGTTTTGCAGTTAGGGCAGGTTGAAGATTCTTCACAATGAATGGATACAAAGCTGACACTTAAAAGGTACTGACTCAATGTTTTATTACTGTAAAAGTAGGAGTGGACGCCAAGACTTCAAATGCCTTGTTCGGTAACTGGGCCACCTCTGATAATACAGTAGATCTTACTGTGCCACTCTGCTTCTGTTGCCTTTCCTAACACTGAATTTGGCAATAACATAACCCAACTCCTGGCAGTGACAAGGGGGCTGAATTTGCCAGCCAGCTCTGACAGCAGCCTAGAGAAAAAAACAGTAAGCAGCAGAAACAAAACTGCTTCAAGTAAATTCTGAGTGTTATCCAGAAGAGGTAATGTCTTGCCAACATTGTCTGTTTAACTAGAGATCTCAAAGCCAGTGAGGAGAAAGCTACATTAGACCGCCTATACCCAGGACACACATCAAATTGACTCTGCAAGACAATTTGGGAGCTGTTATGCTGTCCTTCTATTGATTTCTTTAAAAATATATAAAGGTAAAGGTTCCCCTCGCACATATGTGCTAGTCGTTCCTGACTCTAGGGGGTGGTGCTTATCTCTTTCAAAGCCGAAGAGCCAGAGCTGTCCGAAGAAGTCTCTGTGGTCATGTGGCCGGCATTACTAAACGAACAGAACACTCTTGCCTTCCCACCAAAGGTGGTCCCTATTTTTCTACTTGCAGTTTTACATGCTTTCGAACTGCTAGGTTGGCTGGGACAAGTAACGGGAGCTCACTCCGTTATGTGATGCTAGGGGTTCGAACTGCCAACCTTTCTGATCTTAGCCACTGAGCCACCTCATCCCTTCAAAATATATATATAGGGATATTTTAATTTTGAGGGGAGTAGAAATATCCTTGATATTATCCAACTGAAAATTTGTTGTGGCTAAAGGACTCCTGCTATTTTCATCATATTCTGCACCTTTAGGTTTTTGGATTTGTTTCCATTATAGCATATGGATAAAAATTACAGAACCCACCATATACAGGTAGTCCTTGAGTTAACAATCACAGTTCAGCCCAAAATTTATGTTTCTAAGTGAGAATTTGTTGAGTTTTGCCCCAATTTTATGACATTTCTTGTTGATAAGTTAGTAACTTGGGTGTTACTCTGGCTTCCCCATTGACTTTGCATATCAGTTTGTAAAAGGTGATCGCATGACCCGAAACCAGGGGTGAAATCCAGCAGGTTCTGACAGGTTCTGGAGAACTGATAGCGGAAATTTTGAGTAGTTTGGAGAACTGGCAAGTATTGGCTAGTCCCAGAGTGGAGTGGAAATGGGGATTTTGCAGTATCCTTTCCCTGGAGAAGGATGGGGTGGGAATGGAGATTTTGCAATATCCTTCCCCCAGGAGTGTGGTGGGAATGGAGATTTTGCAGTATCCTTCCCCTGCCATGCCCACCAAGCCACACCCACAGAACCGATAGTAAACAAATTTGGATTACACCAATGATCCAAGGTACTACTAAGAAGAAAACTACAGCCTCACCAACACTGGCAGTGCAAGCTCCTTTATATTAACAACGAGCCCACACTCATCACACTGAGGAAGTTACCTAGTTTTATTTTATTTATTTATTTATTTTGTCAAGCATACATAAGATAACAGATAAAAGTATAAGCATGATTTTGAATGCATGAAAAGGATATGAATAAAAAGGGACATTAATTGGGTAATGACATACCTGCAAGCAAACAGCCAAGCTCAGACAGTAGAGGGATTTAACTGTCATAATAGCTGAGAGGTGGCAAAAGGAATCTATGAGCTGGAATTACTCTACATTTTAGAGCAAAGGTTTCAGGACAAAAATAGATATGGAAACCTCTTCTGGTCACCCTTAAAATGGATGCATATTTTCACCATTCCTACCATACCTCTCAGCCAAAGCAATGCATCTAAAATACAACCCACCAGTGAATAACAAGGTTACCTCATGTATCTATCTATCTATCTATCTATCTATCTATCTATCTATCTATCTATCTATCTATCTATCTATCTATCTAT
>JANHFT010005657.1:401050-416211 GCA_032467955.1 Pseudoxenodon macrops
CCATAAAACAGACAAACCAACCCACATGGACAGTGACATGTCTCAGAAAACTGACCCATGGGTGAGAAATCTGTCTGACAAGAGAGCTTATCCAGACAGAATATAATGTTTTGGCCAAAGGACTGAATTTTGCGGTAATACCGGAACAGCTACCAATTGTAGCTCTCCTCACAGCCACAGAGTCAGCCATCAGGAACAATAAAACTGGCAGAACCAGAAGCAGAACAAGGTATCTGGAGCCCTCGCCAGTGCCAAAACACCCCCTTCCAACCTCACAATTCAAGAAAGGAGAGCAGGGACATTCCTAGGAAGAGACCCAAACATCACCATTCTGCTAGCTGATAAAGGATGCACAGTCATCCTGAACACTACCAGAAAGTCCTATTACCTCTTGAAAAAGTACCTTTGGGACAACCATGACCCAGATGACTTAGAATTTCCATAGACACCTCACCAAAGAACTGCAAAGATCAAAAGAAAAGCTACTTAGTTAAATGCTACTTCGTGGATTTATTTTTAATTTAATGTTATACAATTAGAAGAAACCTTAGATTAAGGCAAAGCCATGCAATAAACCATCATCATGAAGTAACAGACAAAAGGGAGGCCCTATATTGAGGCTTTACAATACATTGAAGGTTTCACAGGCAATTATTTGAAATGTCCATATAAAGTAGCCCTACTTACATCATGGCATCCTCACATCTAAATAAAGGTTTGGATCTAACATTCTTCTGTATCTTGCCCTTAAGTACCCTGAACTGTGGCTGAAAAGCACTCATTAATGACAAAACCATAAAATTATTCTTGCAGTTGAAAAACTGGACATTTTTATCTGAAGATCACTTGATTAAACAATTTGCTCTGTATGCTTACACAATATTTGGTAAATTAAATCACAGCAGTCAGTTCATTATTGCTTCCTATACCAAAAGCATGTTAACAGTGGAGATATATTATAGAACACCTAAGTTTAGATAATTATAACTAAATTGCAACACCAGTTATTGGAAACTATTCATCTAAATAGTTTCCTAGGAACAATACTTCAAATAGGAATTTATTAGTAAGGCAATCCTTGGCTTACAACCATTTAGTGACCGCTCGAAGTTACAATAGCACTAAAAAAATGATTTATGATCATTTTTCATACTTATGACTGTTGTAGCATTCCCAAAGTCATGTGATCAAAATTCATACCGACTCATATTTACGATGGCTGCACATGTCCCAGGGTCATGTGATCACTTTTTGCTATCTTCTGACAAAAAAAGTCAATGGAGAAGGCAGATTCACTTAACAACCATGTTACTAACTTGACAACTCCAGTGATTCACTTAACGACCGTGGCAAGAAAGGTTGTAAAATGAGGCAAAATCACTTAACAAATGTCTCACTTAGCAATATAAATTTTGGGCTCAATTGTGGTCATACGTCGAGAACCAATTGTACATGTATATTCCATCTTCAATGTAGATCTTTTAGGAATCTTCTTAATTCTCACAATAATGTTTGACTGAGAAGAGACTGGGCAAATGCCACTAAAGGAACAATATGGCAAACTGGGCTTTTAACCTGACTCTCCTAATCCAGTCTAATGCTTCAACCACACCTATTTAGATGACAATTTTTGAAGTCTTTCTTTAAGGGTCGAAAAATAAAGTTATTATATAGTTAACCATTCGGATTAGATTTGACACAAAGTGATCAACCACAGCTTCTTGAACATAGCTAACAACTCAAATCATGTTCGCTTGGACAATGCCTACCCTGTGTGTTAATAGAATAACTTAGTTCAAAATTAACTTCTTTAATGCATTCAACAATAATTATCCTGTTGTTGTTTCTTCTTAATTTAGGAAAGGATATTAAATCTCTAGGAGCTCTGTGTTCCAGTGTAAGATGAGCTGCAAAGTCATCCGTTACGTGATTGGGATCTCCTCCAGGTAATGCTGCACATATTGGACAAATCTGAAAATGATAAAAAGTTTGGAAAGTCTGTATCTGCATTATGGTCTTCAACAACAAGAAATCTCTAGCAGGAGCTGCCACATTAAAAAGCACAAAGCACTTAAGTAAATTAGAATGCTAACTTAAGAAAAATATACTAGGGTACAAGGGCAAAGAAGATTAAAGACGTATGAATACAAGACTAAACATCTCATCTATCTTACAGTGCTGCCAATCTATACATCAAATCTGATACATAACTGTAATAAACTGTTATCCAATTCTGGCTTTTTAAGCAAGAATCTAGTAACTTTGACCACTCCTGATTTCTGAGGTGACTTTGCCAAAGTATTATGGAACTAAAGTTTAGAACAAGTGGGGAAGCGGGGAAACCCTCAGTAATCATTTATAAACAGACTGTCAGTTTTGCATAGACAAAGAAGATTCTAGATGGCTGTAGAAAAATGTGACAGCTGCCTCTGATTGTTTCTGGAATGAGCCCATTTCCAATTGGGCTCCATTATGATCTATTCATTTATGAGTTAGTGAATTTTTACTTTAAAGGAGAATCAAGTACTTGGATTAGATGTTTCAGTATGATTATACTTTGACATCATCATGTAGATTTTTATAACATCCAGTAGCTATGAAACATTACTGCCACCGAGTGGAGTCAGTCAAACCTCTTGAAAGCTACAACTGCATAAACTGATAGATTAAAGGTGGTGAAATAGGTGGGGCACAAAAAAAGCACTGTTTTTTAAAAAATATTAGTGGTTCTGGGTTTCTTTGTTTTTTGTGTGTGCTAATTTTGTGTTAGGGTTTTATGTATTCATTCACCATGAAGCCAAACAAAACATTATTGGTATCGGGGTTGTTGTATTTATTGGTTACTTTATTTATTGATTTTTTTATTTCCAGGGCATATTACAAAACAAAACATTAGCACACACTACTTTCTACATTTTCATTCTTCAGGATTTCTACATGTTTGTATATATCTGAGAGGTAGCTCAGAAAATGGGTGGCCTTTCCAACATGCCCACCCTTTTCATTTAAAGTAAAGAGATAAAAAATCAGATTGGAAGAAGGGCTTTTGTGCCTGCCAAAAGGAGCATCTGTAGAAATCGCCATGCAAGCAAACTTTGCATTAGACAGGTATAGCATTACAAATTCCTCCTTATAATAATTATATATGACAGTATCAGCCCGTAAAGCAGCATTAAGTCCATGCCTTTTTATTAAAATGCTCTTAACAATAAAGAATAATATCAGGAAAACATTCAAAGGTAACATTACACAAATGGAAGGCTCAATGTTTTTATTTTATTGATTTAATGTCTGTACCAAGAAATATATATTTCGTGTGTGTGTGTGTGTGTGTGTGTGTGTGTGTGTGTGTGTGTGTGTGTGTGTATACAAAAATTAAAACCAAGGTTACTTAAACAGGAAAACAATAAGGCAATAGCTTGAGCTGGAATGTGCATCCCTCATGGGAGAGTTCCATGACTAGTTTGCCGCTATTGAGAAGGCTCTATTCTTGGCCATCATGTATTGAGCTAAAACTATTGTTCAAGCTGATCTTATTGCATAAGGGTTTGCTATGGAGGCAGGTTTTAAACTGCCAGACTCTGAAGCTGTATAGGGCCAGAAAGTATCATACCCTTAAACAGAGGCCCTGCAGACTAACATAGTATTCCTGGGCTTGATACCCTATAAGCCATTTTAGCATCCAATTTAATAACTGAGTAGCTGTTTTCTGCACTTTGGGGCATTTTAGTAATCCAGCCAAGAAATGGTACATATTAGGTGTTACTGAAACTAAGCAATCCTAATATAGATAGTGTGGAAAATGCATGCCAGTCTAAGTTTGGGACAGGCCTTCCTTGCCATTCAGGCCATTTCTGTCTCTAATGATAAAGCTTGAATCAAGGAATGCCACAAGTTATATATCTGTTATTTCAGAAGAAGCACAATCTTGTGAACGGGGCGTTTTCCAAATTTCCTGGTCTAAGATTACTATCCACATTATTTCTATCTTATCTAAGTTCGGGTTTTTTGCCCTTATCTGGTCCACCATTGCCTCCAGGCAACTCTCAAGCCTCTGTACAATATTTTTCTGGTTCAGATAGAAAGGAGAAATAGAGTTCTGTGCCATCAGTATACTGGTTAAGAAAGTACTCCAAATCTCTGGATAACTGTTCCCAATGTCTTTATGTAGATATGAACAGCAGGGGAAAACCATTAGAATCAAATACTTTGAGCCAAGATATAAATGTCTCATTGCCATTCTCTGGTGGCAGCTCTGCAGGTAGAAATAATGCCACTTTGACATATTCCTGTAATTCTCGATGCTGGACCAGACTGTAAATATCCTAAGACTTTATTCATGCAGATGCATTAAATGCATGTTTTGAGTTACAACAAGAACGTAACTTTCTAAAAACATCTAACAACCGAGATATAGAATAACTGGCCATGGAAATGATCAGAAGACTACCAAGCCTAAACTTTAATTTACCCATCGGCCATGGATGACTTTCAAGAAGGATTAGACCAAAATCACAGACAATAAAAGTTATAAACAGGTAACTCAAAATAGCTTTCAAAATTTCATCCCAGAATCCGATTTCAAAAAATAGGGAAACTCTGTGGAAGAATGCTATTGTTCTCATGTCCTGCTTGTGGGCTTTAATGAAGCAGGCAAGTTGGCACATTATGTACAGAATTTTAAACTAGATGGCCTTTGAGCTAATTCAGCTCATTTGAGCTGTTCCTATAAGAGTTTTCCCCCTCAATAATATATGTTCTTTTCACAATAAACACAGTTATATATAACTGAAGGAAAAGGGATCAAACAAGGAAGTTTAATTGACTGCTATGTTCAAAATGTGCAGCTCAGCACTTACCTATAAAGATTCCATTCTCTTATTAAGTTGTTTACATGCAAATAGACTCTATTATGTGCAACGTTAATACCTGTTATTATGTTATCATTCTTAAAGTAAAAGTAAACAGCATTGTTTTAAACTCTTTCTTATAATGGAACAAAGAAACTATATGGATGTTAATATAAACTAATTTTTTCTGGATGCCGCAGTCAAAAAAATTGCCAATCAAATGATCAAGAACTCGTATATGTGCACTATCTGGTCAAGCACACATTGAAACCTGTGTGGAGTCTAAATGCAACCGCATAGGAAGAGTAATATAGGTCATATAGGATAACAGGAATTTGTGTGATAACATAAATGAAATAATTGACTGATTGGTGTTGAGTCTAAAAGTGACCATGTAGATACATTTCTAGGATTATCCCTCGAGGTTCCCAAAAGGTGCATTCACTGCTGGCTGTCTTCTTCTCTTTCCTTCCGCTTTTCCCAGTATTATAGGTTTCTCAAGGAAGCTGGGTCTTCATAAAATGTGTCCAAATATAATCGTTTGAGACTAGTCATTTGTGCCTCAAATGAGAACTCTGAATTGAGATGTTTTGTGACCCAGTTATCTGCTTTCTTGGCTATTCATAGTATTCAAGAATCTTCTCCAACATGGAAGTTCAAAAGCAAAATTCTATCCCTGCTTTTCCAAAATCCAACTTTTGTTTCCATTGAGGGTCAAAGAAAAAAATCATTGCCTGCACGATTCTAACATTTGTACATAAAAACCATGTAATGGAATCCGAGTATCTTTTCCAAGGCTTTCACTACTGCCTTACAAAGTGAGTCTGCATTTTTCACTGACTCTGCTTTACTCTAATGATAAACCTATTTCTCATAATCATACACTGTTTACAGAATAGCAAGCCTTTACCTGCATCCAAGTTCATTTATATTTTCTCACATAAAAGCAATAGATTGTACCAGCTACATTTGGAGATAAATCAATCAATTTTAAATGTAACAATTTTGTTACTATTGTTTTCCTCTTAAGAGGACAACATGAAAAGTATGTGTTTTATATTATTTTAAGGCATTTATATCTTACACACTGTGCGAAGAAATCCGGGCACCTCACAACAACAAAATATTGATTTCTGTTATTAATTCAGGAGTATGGCTTTTATAATTACCACTTCTGTTGATGTTTCTGCGTGTTCTGAAGTAACATGCTCTTGAAGAGAAGTTTCTGTATAACCCATTTTTCCACAATATGGACAAGTAAAAGACTGTGGCTGCTCTACAGAGAAAGCTTCTCCACCATAGTACAAATCTGAAATAATAAAGAACAAGACAACTGCAGTCAAACAAATTATCATGTTGGAAATATAGAAAATATTCTTTTTAAAAAATAAATAAAGAACTATTTAGCTCAACATACAATTTACTGGACTGAACTTTCTGAATATAAAACTACTAATATATACCATTCAAAAGCAAAAACAAAAGCAAAATAAACCACACAGAACCTCCGCTAGCCAGCATTTATATTATCCTATTTTTTCCCACCGTGGTTAGATGTTATAATCATATTATTTTAAACTACAAGAATCAAGGCTATTGATCAATCTATAACCTGAATTTTTGTACTACACAAATAAATCCAACCCTAGAGAATATTGGTAGCATCTACTTTGTCTTTGCTTCCTGTATTGAGAGCACATGAATGCCAGCAACTATTAAGACATTTTGAAGTAACGATATACATCATTATTTCCTCAAATTCTTACAGCATTTACAACAGTCTGACTCCTAGGGAAGGTTAATAACTAAACAAATAAGAGAAAATTTCAAGCTGAAATATAAATAGCCATTCTTCGTCTTTGTTCAAACTGAAATACCCAGAGTCCACAGGTTGTAACCACTTGTTCAATGACTATTCAAAGTTAACTGTGATGGTGGAGGAGGAGTAATTATGACCTGTCCTTGAAGTTCAAGCAGTTGCAGCTTCCCAACGGTCGCAATCCAGGTACTTGGTGCCAGGCTTGCAATTATGATGTTGCAGCATTCTGCGATTACATGATTGCAATTTCCAATGTGATTGCGAATTCTTGCTGGCTTCCCTCAAGCAAAGTCAATGGGGAAACTGGCAGGAAATTAGAAGCTACCCCTAGCCACGTTTTCACCCTTCTGCGCCCTGTAGCACCTGCCTTCAGCACCCAACCCTCCCCCAGCCTCTGGAGAGCCTCCCCCCCATTGCCTGGAATTCCAGTCTTTTCCTGTTTAATGACTGATATGGTCCTGGGGTTATGAAAGCAACCAGGAAAAGCCATCACTAAGTGATGCAATTACGTGACATGCCACTATGTGACAGCATCACTTTGCGATGAAAATTCTGGTTCCCATTGTAAAATTCTTCTTAAAAAAATATCCTGGCGTATATAAAAAAACTTCTCAATTCAAATCCAAGTGGAATTATTTGCTATGCCCCCTGACAAATGTTGCATTGAAAATAACATATGCCACCAGTGGGCACTCTGTGCCTTGCAAACCTTCTGCAATACTATATCATATTTTTACAGACCCCAAAACTGCTCCAAATTTCCAAATAACCTTTTTTTGTTATCCAAGCTGTTAGTTTCCTGGATCTGCAATATGACTGCTCTCTATGAAAGAATGAATATATGTGAGCTCTTACTAGTTATGTGGTCAAAAAACTTTCTAACCATGATGGCTTTCATGTTATCAGCTATATATTTGATGGCCTGATCTTAAGAATATTAAGGTGGTATATCCGCAATTGAAATAACTTTATGAGCGCCGGTGGATATTTCCCATTATTTAATTGTGCTAAAGCAGCCTCTTAGCACAATATTAAATCAGTTAAGGAGCAAAAGCTCCTTAACTAAAATTTTAAACCGGCAATACAGATAGTTCTTAAATTCCATTGCTAAGTAAGGCAGTTGTTAAGTGAGTTACACCCAATTTTATAACCTTTTTTTTGCCACAGTTGTTAAGTGAATCACATCAACATTAAGGAAACTCAGATTCCCCTATTGCCTTTGCTTGTTGGAAGCTAGTTGAGAAGGTCATTGCAATCACATGACACCAGGATGCTGCAACTATCTTAAATACATGTTGTTTGCCAAGCACCTGAATTTTGAACATGTGACCATGGGGATGTCACTTTCTCAAGTGCTGTTGTAATTTTAAACAGTTGCTAAATGAATGGTTGTAAGTTGAGGACTAACTGTATTATTTGCTATTATCAAGATACAGTTAGAGAGATTGTCACTTTTAGCAGGGAAGAAGCTGCCTTTCCACAAAACAGGGATTATTCCAATAACGCTTTATTGAAAATCATTCTTGCACATAGCTTGTCACCAGACTTTCGTTTTTACCAGTACCTGAATAATAAGTTAACATTCATACAGCATATATATAACACACCAGATTTACATTAAGTAGGTTATCTAACCCTCCTTAGACCCAATCCTGTAGTTAAGATTCCTTGTTAACAACAGGTCAGGAATCATGGCTTACACAATCATTGTTCTGTCTGCTATTCAAGTTATGAAATTTAAAAAATTATGAACTCTCACTTCCTACTGCTGGACATTAGGTATTAGAAACAGATCCAAAATAAAATCAATCTTTGCCCAGTTTTTCCATTGCTCCCAGTTCTGATCAGCCATCTCCCTTGCACTCACCCATGTACAATGTCTCTGGTCTCAATCAGGCCATCTGCCTATTTTTATTTATGCTGGTCAACCAGGTTTCATGTGGCGGGAGATGAAATAGATGGAAACCATTATCAACAGCGATCTCTCTGAATCATTGGCTGGGTGTCTCATGATTAGCCAAAGCCAAGGCATACTGTGCATCAATATCTAATGGCAGGCTAGTGTTAATACACCTTCATAAAAAAAGTAAAGTGTGGTTTCAAGCTACATTATTTTGCCATGGCTTTACAGATGCTAAGTCAAAAATAGCCAATTGTATTTCTACCTGCCCACAGATGAAATCTTTTCACCATGTTGAAAAGGATTCACAAAGTGCCTATAAGAAAGATTGAAGTTAGAAAGACAGGCTTTTAAAAAAAAATACAATTAGCCTTCCTTCCAGACTTAACTCAACACTTTCCCAATTTAAAAGAAGTGCAACATTATTTTGGCCTCGCTAACATTTATTGAATGTGCTGAACTGACAAACATAGTGTGAATTACAACAAACACCTTAGGTAAGTATATTAATAGTAGTAAACTATGATACCTGTATAATATTAAGGTGACAGCTCTCTTTATATACAGCATGAGAAAGAGATGCTGGTATATGACTGGAGCACTGAACAGAAGACTAGAGGACAGAAGGCATGTTCTCTATCCACTTTTTAAAAAATTCAGCAAAGATATTATCTTTCTTAAAAAGTCCTTAAAAATATAAAGAAGCTGGACATAGCAAAAACTTTGCTGTATAACATGCCTCATGACTTTGAAAGTTTGCCTTTGGCTCATACAGGGCCAATATCCAAACTGCCACAAACCCCCTTTCATATATAGCAAAGAGAAAGTGGCTGACAGAATTGAGAAACATCCAAGCTAGGTAGACACAGCTCCTGTATTGTGATAGGAGCATTGTACAAGGGCTTCATAGTGACACTTACGGTTATGAGCTGCATTGAAAGAACAACAAAAGAAAATTTGTTTTGGAGTTGAGGAAGTGTGCTGGACAAATGCAGATTTCAATAAAAAGTTAGATGAAAAATTAAAACGGCGTAAAACAATTGACACGACAGCATGAATCGCTCTACCAAAACCAGGTCAATCAGCTGTGATGAGATACCAAAAAGGTTACCCATCAACAATTACAGCCCCTTTCTTGATATGTTGGTTGATGGGATAATATCAGCCCTTAGGAAAATGCAGGCAACTCCGGGCAGGCTGCCCAGGGCTCAGCGGGTATGTTCAACTATTCCTCCATTGACTCGGCCAGGTAATATGCTATGACTGGCTGAATGTCATCCTGGCAGATGGTCTGGTTGCTTTTCTTTTCCGTAACTGTGCCTGAGTTCTGCTCCACAATTTCAATACCTTTAGCCACATTGCCTTCTGAAGGAAATCTGGGTTACTGCTACAAACGCCTTTCTACCTCCTCCCTTCTAGACCTTTGTTTTCTTCATTTATCCTTTATTTTCTTTACAAACCAGGTTTATCACCTCAACTTTGCATTTTTTTCTGATGTTTTTGGACTATCTGCTCTGCAGTAATATGAAATCTAGAAGGATTTTCTTTTACAGGAACAGTGGGTACATGATTACAAATTATTTTGGATAAATTCTACACAGTAGCTGGATAAGATGTTATTACAAAGGACTGGAAATAATTTTTAATTCTGAATCTAGTTATGTAAAATCAAGGTGGAATTAAAAACACAGTAACAAAGAGTTTGTATAACTAATGATTAAATCACTGGACTAGAAGTTGAGAAACACGAGTAGTAGTCCTGTCTTAAGCACGAACCAAATGGGCAACTTTAAGTCCATCACTCTTGTCACAGGCCTAGAAAGGAGGCAGTAGAAAAACACTTCCAAAAATGTAGTTTCCAGGAGTGGAAACTGACTTTAAAAAAAAAGTCCTACCATTAGTAAAAGAGAAAGCAATAAACAAAAGGACCATTCTTTCATTTTTTTCTAACACTCCCACACTCCCAATATCAGCACTCAATACAAAATGAATTTAGTCATTAACTTAAAAAAATAAATAGTACACTAAGAGAAATCATCCAATATAAAAGTCTTTGAATATTGCATTGTGTATTTTTGATATACTTCAATCCAGATGATTAATATTACAACTTTTAAATGTAAAGACCATAACCAGCATCTGGTGCTTTTTAAACATTTCACTTACTTATAGTTCATACTCTCTAATTTAACACCTCTTACCATGTTTTTTTTAATCATATACTGTACTATTTAAATATGAACATAAACTCGCCAAGATGGAAGGGTAGATGACTTTATCATGTTAGCTATCTAGTTATAGAAAATAAAGCCATCATTATGGAATACTGTCTATACAAACAGAGGGAGTGAGCAGATGTTCCAAGGCCATTTTACAGGTATTCTAGTTTAGCTATTGCCTCTTTTAGCAACTGTTTACAATTACAATGGTAATGAAAAAGTAGCTTTGCAGTCCACATATTTACAGCCTTTGCAGATGTGCAAAGCAAAAGAAAGCTGAAGTAACATTAAAAACATGGTTGCCGTTTCACTCAGTGACCACTTCACTTAAAACCAAATTGCCTGTCCCAATTGTGGTTGCTAAACAAGGGCTACCTGTACTGTCTTATCTTCAAAAGCATCACATACGTCGTCAGATGAATTCATTACAAGCATTTAAGAAATAGTCTTTCATTGTTTACTGGCAAAGGTACAGGTAGTTGTCAACTTACAACAAATGAGACCAGAATTTCTGTTGCTAAGCAATGCAATTGTAGTCCCATTTGCTGTTGTTAACTGAATCCCATAGTCATTAGGTGAAGCAAGTTCCTGCTGCTTTCCATGACCAAACTCAGTGGGGAAGCAATCAGGAAGTTGTAGCCTGGTTAACCTGTTGGCTTCCTCATTGTTTTTCTGGGGAAACCAACAGGGAAGATTGAAAATCAAAATCATGTAATTGCACTTGGCAAAACCAATTGTAAACTCATCGGTGTTGCCAGGCACCAGATTGGGATCACCTGACCATGAGGTGCAGGAAGAGCTAGAACTCCAACGATCACTTGTAACTACGCCTTCGTAACTTGGGATAATTTCTGACCAAATGGTTGTAGGTTGAGGACAAATGATTATGAGAGCCAGTTTGGTGTAGTGGTTGAAGTGCTAACCTAAAAATCAGGAGACTGTGAATGCTAGTCCTCCCTTAGGCAGAGCTGGCTGGGTGACTGAGCAAGTCACTCTCTTTCAATCAAGGACACCTCACCACGGTGTTGTTGTTGCAGGAAAAATAGAAGGCAAAAATATCAAATATGTTAACTGTCTTGAGGTGACAATGAACACACACACACACACACACACACACACACAGGTGAGATACAAATATAACGTAATAATGTTCAAATATAATTCAATGCATTAATTTCAATCTCATAAAGCTGCAAATCGCTAATACTTAGTCTTTTCTGTGATTCTGTATCACTGCCTAATTTCCAGCCATCCCAGCCTACAGGGCTTTAAAGGAAAAACATTTATCTTCCATTTCTCACATAGAAGCACTGCTACTATCTCCTCTAAGGAAATAGCAGAGTTGTGGAAAAAAATCTCTGTGTGCTAAGCTACTGTATCAGCAAACTTCTGAATTTTTTTGTGTAGCCAAAATGTTCTTGCCTACCCCTTCCAATCTCACTGCTGGGGTTTCTGTCATAATTTCTAGCCAAAAAAAAGAGAAGTAATTTACAGGGAAAAGTTCTGTTACCCATCTGCTCAAAATTGGTGTGAACCTGTCATTTTTTTTCCTGTTTGTAAACAGTAACAGTTGAAGTGGTCATCAAAGTGCTCAGAGCAAATTTAAGAGATGTATGGAATATATATGGAGGCAACAGGATGCACATACAAACATACATACAAACATACATACACACTCCTAAGCAAAAGAACTGAAAACCTAACGTAGAAATTGATGCAAGATCAAAGTGACCTAATGAAGAGAGAAACATGGTAAGAAAGGAAAAGTAGGAAGAAAAAACATGGAAAGATAAGAAAAGTAGGGAGATAAACAAGTCACAAAATCGTCTCACTAATTCTAAAATGCTTTACTGTATACTTTATTGTTCAGATGAGGTAACTGGGAGAAAGCATATATAAGCAAAGTATTATGTAAGATATTCTTTTCCTCCCAGAGCACTCCAATACAATAGTCTCAATTAATTTTTGGCCTGCAACTAGAAATTGGATTTTTCAATTGCTCAAATCTTTCCTGTACATACGTAATTTCTATTATAGTCCAAAAACAGTATAAAAGTAACCCCCTGAATTAAACTTCATCTGTGTTAAGAAAAACCCAGACATTCCTAACACAGTTTTTTGACAAAATATTATAGCCTGAAGACATTCATAGAATTAAGCATCCCACTAATCTACTAGTTGCCATGCTCTGCATATGCCTCAAAGGCTTTCAGGCTGGGCAACTGCAAACTTTTCTATATCAAATTTAAAATGATAGGTATTCATTTTGTTGTGCTTTGTATCAAGACCTTCCAGTGTCTCATTGCCATTTCCCACTGTGTTCTTGACCTGGAAAATAAAAAGAAAAGCTAAATTTATGCTGAGTGACTTGGAGCAAGTCACATTCTCTTACCCCGGCTACCCCATAAGGTTGTTGTTACAGGGGAAAATAGGAAAGAGC
The DNA here is from genome assembly GCA_032467955.1 of Pseudoxenodon macrops. Taxonomy (NCBI): domain Eukaryota; kingdom Metazoa; phylum Chordata; class Lepidosauria; order Squamata; family Pseudoxenodontidae; genus Pseudoxenodon; species Pseudoxenodon macrops. The sequence continues at coordinate 414,279 of JANHFT010005657.1, forward strand.
AGCCAGTCTTCCCATATCTAGCACTGGCCCATAAGCCCATACTTCTCACTGATTTAATCAGTTTCAGTTATTTTATTTGTATTTTTAGTTTGGTTTGTGAGGGTATGTGTGTGAGGTCTCACTTATTTTGGCTATGTCCTGCATCAGAATTCACCGGAGAAAGCAATTATGCTGGGAAGATTTAGCAGATAGCTGGACACCATCAAAGCTGGCACCAGCCACAGCATAGAAAAACTCAAAAGAAGCAGTGCAAGATCGGAAAATGTGGAGAGACCTGCCCAAAGAATCCCCAAGAGTCGGACACGATTGAATGAATAACATCATCATCAGAGCCATTTAGTGTAATGGTTAAGACACCAGGTTAGAAACTTTGAGTTCCAATCCCACCTTAGGCTCAAGTCCAGCTGGTGACTCTGGGCCAGTTCCTCTGTCTCAACCCTAAGGAGGAGGCAAGGACAAATCACTTCAGAAAATATTGTCACGCAAACTGCAGGGACTTTTTGTGTAGTTGATAGGAGTCAAGACTGACTTAAAGGTACACTTGCACAAAGGTGCACAAATACACAAATGGGTATACATGTGTGTGAGTGTAAAGAGATTTCCAAAACTGTTTTTCTTTTCATTCCGTGTGTGTGTGCGTGCGTGTGTGTGTGTGTGTAGTATGAAAAGAAAAACAGTTTTGGAAATCCCTGTTTAAAAAGGAGCCCACATTTTCTTATTAAAACTAGTTGTTAGTGTCAAAAAACCTATTTCTTCACAGGAAGCACATTCTCATAGCCATATTCAAATTAGAATTTGTGACATAACATTATTGCCCTTTTGAAAAATCAATGTGACTATATTACTATTATAGGTCACTGAAGCACAAACAGTGTATTTGAACATCAACATTCTATTTTAAAATTTATAGAAACACACATAAAAAATTGAAACTGAACAGATATTTTTCCACAAAAGTTTTCCCCAAAAAGGAAAAGGAAAAGGTATCAACAGATGAAAAAGAAATACTTGCAGTGAGTAAGTAAACGCCATCTGTCAACGAGAAATTGTCTCTGGCTGATTTGAACATATAAGTAATCCTGGACTTACAACCATTCGTTTAACAGATTCTAACAGATTAACAGAGTTGGAAGGGACTTTGTAAGTCATCTAGTCCAACCCCACACCCAAGCAGGAGACCCTACACCATTTCTGACAACCGTTAGGAACAGACAGCACTGAAAACACCATAAAAACTCGATCTATGTCACTTTTTTTCACATCTCATGAATAGAAATGCTTTGATTTTAATATGAAGTGGAGAACTATCAAGCAGAATCTGAGCACATTTACAACAGTTACAGTCCCTCTATTATCCACAATTCTAAAAAATATTTGAAACATGGGGGAAAAAGTGTAAAAGCTATAGAAATATCAAAGACAATACTAAAATCTTTCCCACAGCAATCTCAGTTGAACCTTCATTCTACTAATATATTTTCTTATCTGTTTCTCATATCATATTAGTTCTAAGTCCTCTCTTGTTTTTTCTTCTTCTAATTTTTAAACCATAAAAAACCCTAAGCAAATTTACAATTCAAACAGTAGAAGAAAATACTCCTTAACTCATACAGGTTGATTCTGAATTAAATGACCTGGCAGTTTTAAATCATAAGTTGGCTAGAAGGACCTTAGTTTTACTTACCGTATTTTTCTGAGTTTTTACCCCCCAAAAGAGGGTGAAAACTTGGGTGCATCTTATACACCGAATGTAGCCCCACCCAGCCACACCCACCCTTTGGCCTCTGCCTCCCAGCAATTTACCTCTTTGCAGCTAGCAGAACGGAGCCTCTTAAGCTAAGCAACTGATTCTCAGCTCCCGACCAACAGCTGATTGAGACTGCAGGCAGCCACATGTGCTAAACTGAAAGTGAAACTAAAGCTGCAAGGAGGC